>CM051259.1:51032538-51088300 GCA_027921565.1 Artemia sinica | reverse complement strand
TAGATGATACTCCTTGTCACTGCTGTAGTCAACTCACCGTCAGTATCAACACCTGTTCGATATTCATAGCCCAGAAGATTGTACCTCGTTCATCTCCTTATCGCCTTGGCGTCATCATCATATAAATTGTATGTAAGTCTTGCATAGTTGGATAAAATTTATTGCTAAGTGCTCACCAATGTTCCATTTAATAAATAACATTAATTTGCTTGAATAAATAGGTGTGTAGAATACAGTTTTATAGGAGAGACCATCGCTGGCATTTGGAGTTGTATTATCTGACTTTTTCTTCACCAACAACATTTAAATCAATAAATTTGATGACAAATCATGAAATAGTCTTCATTGGAAAATATTTTGAAAGTGTATATTTTCCGAGAGGGGTTGTTGAGGGTGAAATTGTTCATAAGTAGCCATACTTGACACTGTCAACAAACATTTTCAGCATTGAATAGATTCAATGAGGAACCCTGATTGATGGATTGCATTCCTTTGTCTGGGGAGATAAGTCATCTTAAGAGAAGAAATCCTTCTTTGATCTAACAATCTTTTTCTTTTTCTTCTTCTGCTGCTGCTTATTGGCCTTCGTTGTTTTTATTTCTCAAAGTCCTTGTTGAATGTCCTTTGCTTCCTGCCTGGGTGGAGACTGATGAGTGAATGACGCGAACTCATCCTTTTCAATCCCTCCCCATTTCGTCGAGATTTTAATTGTTCACCAACGGCTCTTGCTGAAGATCTAATATTTTCCTTAAACACTCTCCTTGAAATTCTTGCCCGACCCCCAGTCCTGTAGTGGTGAGGCAGCAAAATTTTTGATGCAGCAGGTCCAAGATATTTTTTCTGCAAGGGGTAGTGCAGAAGGACGAAATAGCCTAGCAAACCAGCTACCAGGACCATAGCCAGACTTTGTAGTACGCCCCTTGTAGTAGTCCCAATCCTTTTGCCTATTTGACGTGGACTCAAAGCACCAACATAACAGTCAATATCGGGACAAGACCAATTGGAATTCTTCTATTGTTTCATTTTTTAGGTTATTGTGTAGGTCCGTCGTACCGTTATCGTTGACACAATGGGTCGAAAATGACATGTAATCACTGCTATTTAGGGGAGCCTTTTGAAATTGCTATTGGGAATCACCTAATTCAGTTGCTTAGTGTTAACTGGACAGAGTTTTCCAAATAGAAGTGTTTTACGGCGAATATACTGAAAAGATGCTTTATATTGTAGTGGTGAACCATGTTCTTGATTGGTTTTCGTTCAAGAACTCGTAGGAGGGAACATTAATTAACAACCCGAGATGTTTCCACAAATGAAGCGTAGAGAAATACAAGATATACAGTGTCCCGTGGAGAAGCTGGGTGCATAGTCTGCATAGATAACATGGTCACTACCACTGAAATTTTCTGTCTTAATCAATACGGCGGTTTTTAAAACCAAGAACCTCACGTCCACCAATTCTCATTGAGGAAAATTCTTTCATTCTCTCAATTGGATGGATTGGTAATATAAATTCTCCTTTGTTTTCCGTCGAGTAATTGAAAGTGAAACCACCTTTTTTTCGACTTGTTCCAATTTTTGTTTTGTTGATAACTCGACACAGTTCATGCATGTATTGTATTCCCTGTAGGGGATGTTAGCAATAGGGTACTGATTAGAGTCAAAAGTTGCCATTGCCACCTTCATCACCGAATTCAAACGGTCGTATTTTTATTTCATATTTACGATCCTTTCTCAGGATGTCATAGGTATTTTTGAGAAGTACAGTCGAACAAGAGCCACTTCATATAAACCGTCAAATTGGATGGCGGGGGAGAGTTTTGTCCAAAAATCACTTGTCGTATTCAAGTCATTGTAGAGAGAGAGATCGGAAACGTTGGACATGAAAGTTACTATAGAAATCATTGGGCATTGTCAATATCTTCAACACCAATCCAAGAATCAAAATCAGAGTTGTATCCTAGCCACCGAACAAGTAACGGTTTCTTACCCCCGTGAGTACGTGTCTTTAATATCTTTTCAATTTGGATAGATTTCACTAGCATTTTAACTTTTTGACAATTCATATCATAAAAGCCGCCGAGAATCTCTTCATCTTTTGGTATCACGCAGGCGATAAGTTATGGGTTTAGTGTCTTAGGATTTTTGCCACTTTAAAAAAGTTCAGTGGACCACAAGTAATTCCCCTTTTTCAAAAACACATTAGTTGTTCTATTAATTCGAACCGTATCACCAACATTGAATTATATTTTTCTTCTTCTTCTTGACTTTTGATTCATTGGAATATTGTTTAAGAAAGGGTGTCAATTGTATTATGATCCGAATGATGAACTTCCGTTGGTGTAGAGTGGACAATGATCGATGAGGTCGTTGATTATAAATCAACATGATTTATATCTAGATCATAAATAAAAGCCGGCGTATTTTTCAATGTACAATATCTTGAAATTAAAAGTCGAATAGTTTTTTCTTATCAATCGTTCGGCCAATGCAGCCTTTATAGGACTGTGACTATGATAGAGCCAGTGTACTATATTTCTCTAGTACTTTGCAACATGAGGATTAACAAATTCACTACCGCGATTCCGTTTGAATTTTTTTATTATGAATCCTTTTCGAGAATACTTTCAATGGCCTGAGCAACTTCAACACCTTCTCTTTGATCGCAATGGAATTGCATATGCATAGCGACTAAAAACACTGATTGCAAGTAGAATGTACTTGTACGGTGTATTGTGAAGTCTTTGAAGCTCATCTAGAGTCAGGAGATCTGCTTGCATTATATGCAATGGGTAAAAGGCTTTAGTTTTTTTTGCGATATTGATTGGCACGAAGTCTATGATTTCTATGCAGAGGTTGTAACTTGGTTCATTTTTCTGTAGATAGTCTTGTACACTTTTAGGGCGAACACCCGTGACTTTGGAAAGAGCTGTGGGGGAACTTAAAAACTCCCCAACCTCGCCCAATATTTTCATAAACACCTTTGAGAAACTTCAGCCATTTTGAACGTAAACACGTTGTGTAACCTCCGCTACCCTTTTGTATACTGGCTGCTGCTGGTGGTGGTGGTGGTGGGGACGTTGACGTGATACGTCTTCGCTTTGTCTAGCTATCAGTGGTGTGCTAGTATTTTCCAAAATTGATTTAAAATCTTCTTCTTCTTCAAGTTCATCTTTTAATGTTGATGATGATGATGATGATGCACGGTTCATTTAATTTTTTTAGAATTTGTCTATATTGCCAATAAGACTTTTGGGGAAGTTTAATGTATTTAGAAAGTTGTATAGACGAGTGTTCAAATGATAATAGTCCTTACGATTTTGTAACCATGTCATACATTAAATCAAGTAGATTATAGCTCTTGCCTTGAATTATAATCCTTTTTCCCATTGCTCTCAACTTGAATTTGATCACTTTCCAAGAGATAGATTAGGAGTCGTTTACTTTGTTCACGATATGAGTGGGGCATTAGATTTCCAATTTTCAATACAATTGAATCCAATTCCTCCTTCTTTAATTGTGTTCCAACAGCAGGGACTCTTGAGAAGATGATTCTTTTTGGGATCAGCAGCAGCAGCAGGGGCTTTGATCGATAGTGTTTGTCCACTCGACGAAGTGCATCTTGAAGTAAAATCAGTTTTTTATCATCATCAATAGTTTCATTGTCGAGGAAAACTTACTCAGATTGTCCTCAAAGTGTTCGACGGGTGAGAGAGCGAGTTCTATTGGAGTCAATTTATAGGTTTTGCCATCTAGAGAAAAAAAAAAAAAAAAAAAGGGGAGAAAACTGTTTACAAGTCCTGCAATTATTGGCAGTAAAAGTGTGAAAAAGCTACCGCCCGCCTGAAGAAGTCGTTTCCTTTTAAAATTCTTTCCTTTCTTTTTAGAGGGCAATGTACGTACAATGGAACGATGTTGCTTTGCCTGTTTGCTTAACTACTTCTGGCAGTTGAACATTACCCTCGGTCAAATTTAAAACAAAGTTTCAGATATTAGATTAATGAAATCATTGTCAATACCGTGTTTGAGTATTGCTTTTCTAAGCTGAGGTTTTGAACTGCTTAGAACTGAAAACAAATGTCTATTTTTTTTCATGTAGTTTTCTTCAGTGTCATGATAGCGACTAATAGGTCTTTTTAGTGTTCACCGGGAGATATACTGTAATTTCATTGTCGAAAATATCTGTGACTACACGCAGATCCTCGGGTGTATTTTGATTAAGATCCAGCAGGATATAACCGTGGGGTTTATTAGTTGCCTGATTGTATGCTGCTGAGGCAGAAGTTTAGGGGCACCTGGATAGATTTGTTTTATTGAGGGTTATTAGCGAGCTAGAATCACGAACAACTCTGTAGAGATATAGTAGGTACAGTTCAAAGCAAGTGTTCGCATACATTTGCTCTGATGAAAGAGATTGTGTAGAACCAGAGTAACGGAAATCTGTTCATGATGAGAGCGAACAGTCAACAATTGCAGCATTTGCTGGGACCATTGTTCAATAGATTCAGCCAGATCGTCAATGATCAGCCAAGAGTTTGGTTTCAATAATGTTGAAAACATCAAGTCCCTGTATGAACTGTATCTGCATCGATCCCATGGTGGTGGCAGCAATTGCTTTTATTTTATTGTATGACTCCTGCCAAATACTATGGCAATAGTAAGAAAATTGTTTTTTTCGGCTTTTCCGCAAACATTTTATCACAATTTTTTTAATTATTTTAGTTAAGAGTGTTGTTTTGCCCGACATTGAGGGCCCACACAGAAACGATCTGAACGGTGTTTTAAATTGATACATGTTCCTTTCAACAGTTCACCTGGACAACTAACTGTAGACCCCAATTGTCTAATGACTAAATAATTTTCCCTACTACCACTACTCTGTTTCTTCAAGAAGACAAAGACAAAGACAAAGACGAATAAAGAATCATATTTTTTCTTTTATCTATATGCACATAAAAAAGTAACAATACATTGAAAAAAAAATACACTTTTTTAAATTTATTCATAATAAAAAATACAACAACAACAACAACATTTACATAGGTACACACAGAGAAAAAAAACACTTTTTTTGTTTGTATTATTTATAGAGAAAAAAAACATTAAAGAAATAGAGAGAGCACTTGAAAAAATACATTTTTTAAAATTTATTTATAATAAAAAAATACAACAGCATTTACATGGGATGCACACAGAGAGAAAAAAAAACTTTTTTTTTTGTTTATTTATAGAGAAAAAAAAAAAATTAAATTAGAGAGAGATGGCACTTGAAAAAAAAAATCTGCTCTAAGTCCAAAAAAAGATAACTTTTGGTGACGGTGCGCCCCCCGCGCTGGCGGCGGCCGCCCCCCCCCCCCGGGCCGCGAGGCTTCCCCCCAAAAAAAAAAGGTTTTTTTTTTTTTTAGGAAATTATTTACAGGACTTTATTTAAACCGAGACTTTCCCTGTGGGCAATACATTCGATCCGGTCTGAAGTTAAATAGTGTCCAAGGGGGAGGGTGGTCACACCATCTTGACAAACATAGACCTTGTCGGAAATGGTACTCATGGCTATTTTCTCTACATTTACAGTATAGTTCCTGTAGTTCAATGAACGAATTGCCAACAATTTGGCTCGTGAATTGTATTTTCAACAATACAATTCCTATAAATGTCCATTTATTGAAATTCTTGTCCACATAGCGCGTGGGTACTCCTTTGCAACGTTTCTTGATTTCCTCGTCGTATGTCTGTATAAAGTACACCTTCGGACCTACAAACATACCACGAGAAATCAAGTCGCTACCCGTTTCAGATTTAAAAAATAAAAGCTGATTGGGCGCACCCGACGTTTTACTAGCTCAGGGTAAAGACCACCACACCAATTGGTGTAGTCCATCCGTGAACTGATAATTTCATCACCGTGCGCCAAATCATCAATTAGATTTGGTGTTTTTACTTTGAGCAGTAGAGAATCCGTGTCCACCGTAGCAGACCTCTACTTGCCCCTTTTTGTGCCACTGTACCCTAGCCACATTGTAGTAGAATTCCAACTTGAGCTTTTTTGAGATCTCCAAGATAACACTGCCTGCAGCAATATTTTTATTCAGGACAATGCGTCTTTTTTTCCTATTCAAAAGTACCATGTCCGGGCCAATGATTGTAAAGGAAGGTAATTGGGATCGGCAATAATTCGAGCACATTGTTCTGGATCGGTCACAACGTCACAACGATTCCTATTGCGAACACTCTCACACATTTTGCCGAAAGCCGAATTCAAAATGAGTTTATAAATTTCTTTTTCAGCTTTTCGTCTGTGCTGCAGAACGTTTGCTGACAAAAGTGTCAACAAACGTTTTTTAGATAGGTTTTTGACTAAACTCGAGTGCTCGGTGAACCTTTGTGACGTTGAAACCATTGCTACACATCCATTTTTAACGCTACATGATGGTGTACAACTATGTTTTTTTTTCGGCAGAAGGTCAGCAATAAGTTTTTGTTTTGAAGGTGTCCAATGCAATCCGTCCACCTCGACTAAACGCCTATTGCGAGGACTCAAAGAGTCCTTAGTCACAGGTCTATTGATACACGGGAAAACAAAATCCTTCACTGAATCGTGAAGCTCGACTGGTATCTCTCCATCAATTTCAAAAAACCATCCAACCCGGTCCATTCTCCTCAACACTGTTTAATGTTGGGGAAATGGGGAGGCTTGAGGGTCATTGAAGCCATTTATAGTCGCCGCAAGGTAGTGCATAATGGGACATGGCCCGAGGGGTAGAGAGAATTCATATCGAGGAAAACTGCATTTGATTTTGTCCCCGTCTTCTCCCCCATTGGGATCAGTTTCCAAGATACGGTCTCCGTGAAAAAACAAAACCTCCCCTCATTGACCTCTCGATGAACAGGTGCTGATCAATGTCAGTGATTAGCCCAATTTTTTTCCCACTAATTTTCAGGATGAGGTCCATCACTAGATGAGGCGAAGAAAAATAATACCCCAAATCAAGATTAAACTCCTCATAGATTTTATCCGTATTTTTACACATAATGTCTAACAAAGTTAACACGTCACTCGACAAATACAGCTTGCAGTAGTCAAATCCATTTTTACATACACCCTCCCTCTGCCCAACTTTTTTTAGCAAAACTGTATTCCTCGGGGTGCAACTACGATCGTGAAGACTGTCGTAAAACGATTCAATTGGAGGAATAGTCTCCTCGGCGAATCTCGACATGGAACAATAATGGTCATAAGGATAGATGCCCTTGACCGTTAACAAATCATATAAATCATTCGGAAATTGTTGCTTGAGAAGGGGGAAAGCATTGCAACCGTCATCGTTTTTCTGCACTTGAATTAATTCGCTCAATGATTTGGGAAAAAACTGTAGGATCTAAAAAGCGAATTTTATTCGTGTACTCAACACCGGCTTCAACAAATTTCCACATAAATTCCAAACAAGCAACTTTTCTGCGGATTTAGGTATGATTTTGTACGTAAAGCTGTCTATCACCCATGCATCATCATCATCCACTGTTCCATTTCTTTGAAGATGTGCCAATGCAGGTAGCACAAACTTCAGATCGTAGTTAGAGTTATGTATAAAAACCGGTAGAAAAAGTTGTTGTTTAATTTTTTAAATTACACGAATTGTGAGCCCACCCCCAAAAGTTACTTTTTCCCCGTTGAATTGGGGTCAATAAGGTGATTGTGGTCCTGCACCGCGTCTTTTGGGGCAAGGGCACCCCTACACACCCAGCAAAAATGTTCCCTTTTCCAACGCCAGTTGCTCTTTATCCGACAATGTCATCGGATAATTGGTATGACGTAATCGTGAAAAATTGCTCTGTTTGCCGTTTTTTATTAAAGAAACCAATAGCTTTTCCGATACTGCCCTCCTCGTTCATAGTAAAAAAAAAAAACTCTTCCAATAGCATTTTATTGTTGGCGTCGCGACGGGCGTGCGCATAGGAACACGCAACTAGTTTGTGTTCCTTGACTATATTTGGCCTTGATGGGTCCGATACCTCAACCAGTCTTGTTTCACAATCCAAAGACACTTTATCAGATTGCAGAAGAGATTTTTTTTTTTTTTTTTTTCAAATTTTTAAATTGTAAAATGTCTTTGCCTTCTACCGGCATTTCTATTCTTTGATTTCCATGAAGTTTGCAATGGTTCATGTGATCTGAAAACGTTCACTCAGATCTAAATGGGGAAAGGCACATGGGGCAATAGAAACGTTCTCCTTTGTTCTTGCCTTGACAGAGGAGTCGACTTATCACCGTAACGGGGAAAAAATGACCATAAGAACTTACATCTTTGGGGGGTTGGTAAATAACCCATACCCAATTTTTTAACATTTTCCACCATCGGTGTCCTCACTGAGTACAAAACCCCTTTTTTATTTGGTTTTTTCCCCCCCATCTACAAATTCAGTGTCATACTGGAGAACAACTACCCCCACCCCAAGATTTTCATTTGCTTTCTCGAATATGCTTATTTCTTTAAAGGACACCGGTATTTTCCCTCTAAACAATCAAAATTTACTTTAGGGAAATTTTTTCCACCGTTACGTGCAAGTTTGTCGAGATTTTTCATTGTTGACTCATTATATAATGTCTTATGGGCCGCCACTAAAAATGCATACTTAAAGCATTGAAGTCCAGTGTCAATCTGAAACCTGAACCCCTCCTGTAGTCCGACAAATCTGGGTGGCATTTTATTTTTTTTTTACAATGAAGCATTTCTTCTTGATTTTCTTCGCTCAGATTTGAAGTTTGCAATGGTTCATTCTGATCTGAAAACGTTCACTCAGATCCATAAATGGGGAAAAAAATGCACATGGGGCAATAGAAAACTTTTTGGATTCCTTTGTTCTTTAAATGCCTTGACAGAGGAGTCGACTTATCACCGTAAGACGGGGATGGTCAAAAAACCCTGACCACGTTTTTTAGGGAAAGGCTAAAATCCCATACCCATTTTATTTTTAGAGACGAACATTATACTTCATTGTAATCTTTGGGGGGTTGGTAAATAACCCATACCCAATTTTTAACTGATTTCCACCATCGGTGTCCCACTGAGTACAAACCCCTTTTTTATTGGTTTTTTTTCCCCCATCTACAAATTCAGTGTCATACTGGAGAACAACTACCCCCACCCCAAGATTTTTCATTTGCTTTCTCGAATATGCTTATTTCTTTAAAGGACACCGGATATTTTCCCTCTAAACAATCAAAATTTACTTTAGGGAAATTTTTTTCCACCGTTACGTGCAAGTTTGTCGAGATTTTTCATTGTTGACTCATTATATAATGTCTTATGGGCCGCCACTAAAAATGCATACTTAAAGCATTGAAGTCCAGTGTCAAATCTGAAACCCTGAACCCCTCATGCCTAGCTCCCATCCTGTAGTCGACAAATCTGGGTGGCATTTTATTTTTTAGATTACCCGCTCCCCTTAAAATAAAGTTTTTTTTAAATCTACTGAGATTCAGATCCATGCGTTCAATGTATAAAAATGTTGGACCCACTCCCCCTCTCGCTAAATGTATCCAAAGTTGAAATTAGTTTATTCACCCAGTTGAAAAAATTGTCTTCAAAATCGTTTAGGACCTGGGTAAAAAAAAGTCTGGTTGCCTGTCGAAAAATGAAAATAAAAAAATGTCCCCAGATGTTCCCTTTTGTAAGTAAACTTTTTGGTTCACCGATGCTTTAATTCCCCCTCGACCTCCCCAATTCTGGATCTGAATATCAATAAGTGCTCGAATTCTGTCGATATAGCTATGGAGATTTTTCACGGGGGTCAGTTAAAATAATGCCAGCGTTTTCTTCGGGAAGGCTAAAATCTACCCTGTATGTTTGCAAATGGCTTAGAGCAGATTCTAACAGATAAAAATCAGGCAATTTCGGGGACGTAGCACTGTTTTCATGTCCTGTCCCTGTTTGTTCAGGACTCAATTCACTAATTGTAAAGTTCTGATTAAAAATGTCCCCGGAAAAATGAGCTACTGTTGTATTACTACTACTACTACTACTACTACTACTATTAAGTGGAATGGTGGAGGAGGGTGACAGGGAATTGTCAATAACACCACTCCCAGTCTGTTCAATCACATTGGGGGGATGTGACATGAGGTCTCCTAGTACATATTCCAAGGTGTTTGGGGACAATTGGTCGAGCCAGCCTGTATTGTCCTCTGATGGAATTTCGTTATGAGGACCCGGTTCAAATTTACTTGTAGCATAATCTAAATATTCACGCATGAAACTATCTGCCCACTCTGGGTCCTCAAGCATGTCAATATCACAAGTTAAGTCCTCCAGGCTGGCCATTTCCCCCAAAAACATCGTTAAGGAACCCCTCATGCCACTTCATATTATCTAGAACCAGTGTAGGTTCATCCCTGAACTCTGCTGGTGGTGACAGAATTGGTCCTGTAAATATACCTGCTTCATCACTCAATGGTGCC
This sequence comes from Artemia sinica, assembly GCA_027921565.1. NCBI lineage: Eukaryota > Metazoa > Arthropoda > Branchiopoda > Anostraca > Artemiidae > Artemia > Artemia sinica. The sequence goes on along the minus strand of CM051259.1, from coordinate 51,077,847 downwards.
ACTGGGAGTGCTATATTTTTAATCTGTAGAAAAAAAACAGTTTTATTTTTTTATGTAAATTTTTTATAGTTAATAAACTTTGTCAATTTCTCATAGTCATTGTCCCACCACCTGAACAATTAAAAGAAGAAGAAAAAAAAAGTTACATTGCCTTATGTCTTTCATAATGTCAACTGAACATGTTAAAAAACATATATTTTTTTTTGTCGGGAAAATGTAGTCTTATTCTTAGAAAAAATTAATGGTTTTATTCCAAAAATTTTTTTTTTTTTTTGTAAATAAAAATGTAAAATATGAGTCCAATTCGATTGTTTGAGCCTCTTCATTATAACTGTCAATGAAATTTGACCATTGTTCAACTGACGCAGTATGCTGTACGAACAATTGCTCCTCGGCTTCAGTTAATGGACACGAATCCCATATGTCGACGGTTGGTGGTGTTGTTACTTTCTCTATAATCCGTATTTTCCTGTTTTCTTTTGCCAACGGATTTGTTTGACCTGGGCTAAATAAATACTTGTAAGAGAGAAGAACTTTTTTTCTCCGTCCATATCAACAATTAAATTGCGATTAAAATGTTGGATGGTCCTTTTTAGAAACCCCCCCCCCCCCTCCTCCAAACCCCAATCCCCTCCCGGGGAGAACCCTTGGGAACCGGGAGCTTCCTTCGAGGTAGGTGGATCGATACCCTTTCCGAGTTGGGGGATATCAGACTTCACAACACTGTTCAAATAGAAGAGTCTCAAATTCTTTTCTTGAACCTTTCAAAACGAAAATAATTGTCTGGGTTGGTAAGAAGAAGAAAAAAAAAGTTACACTGTCTTATGTCTTTCATAATGTCAACTGAACATGTTAAAAAATATATATATTTTTAGAGCCCCCCCCCCCAATCCCCTCCCGGGGAGAACCCTTGGGAACCGGGAGCTTCCTTCGAGGTAGGAGGATCGATACCCTTTCCGAGTTGGGGGATATCAGACTTCACAACACTGTTCAAATAGAACAGCCTCAAATTCTGTTCTCAAATGCATCTTTTTTTTTCAACGAAAATAATTGCCTGAGTTGGTTCAAAAATAGTGTTTTTCTTTGCATGTGAAAGCTATAATCGGAGATTATTCAAAGGACTCTTCTTATCGCAAATACATATCCTGTTTCAAGAAGCTCACTTAGAATTCAAAGCAGAATAAAAAGCGATGGGGAGATCTGATAAGAGTCCGGATGTGTGTGACAGTTTAGTATGTAATATACGATAGTTTGAGAAACAGTGAATAGATAGTTTTTAAAAGGAATTATTGCATTAGAATGCATCTTGGTTAGAAGTTACGAGGTAAGGTTTTTTTTGTTATAGAAATGCATGAAAAGCATTCCTTTATATATACCAGCTAATTTGGTTAATGAAAGAAAATGAAATAGTTTTTAGAAACAAATTTTAAGTTTTACTCATCAAAAGCTATGCGCCTGAGAAAATTACCTTATTTTTGAAAATAGGGATAGAAAAAAAAAATTATGTATATACTTACAAATTCTGACTGGTCTTCTATATCTGAACTCCTCGGCAAAACTTGAAGGGGGTTAAGGTCACAATGTTCAGTAGGCTGAGCTGAGGCATATGAAGCAGTCCACTCCCTTTTCAAGTTCCTTCCAGCTGACATGGAGCTAACACTGGGGTCAGAGGACCCTGTCATTAAAAAGATTCGCAGGCATTGGCTGGTCCAGGTCTTCTGTACTTCTAGCAGCGAATTTGATAACTGATGCTCTTGCAGCTTGCATTAATATACCTTTGCTCAATCTTGCCCTGTTTTCAGAAGGGGCTTATTGCACGTATCTTCTTCCTTTAAAAAAAAAGACAAAAATTTAGCATGTAGCAAAAATGCATTTTGGGTTTGGAAAATAATTCAGTTTATGTTAGGCGTCTAAAGTAGTGTAAAACATTTTTCTTTTTTTCAATTAAATAAATATTTTATTTTCCTTTATTATCAAAATAAAATACTCATTGTTACAAATTTAGATTTTTTAGAATAAGAACAGCATGCGATTATGAACATTTTGTGAAACTCAAAGTCAATTTAGTCAGAAATTATTAAACTCTTTGGTATAACAGCCTTTTTTTTCTCTTAAACTATCAGATTTCAATCAAATGTAGACATAAATAGAAATTTAAGAAGTGGAAAAGTTAATTAACATGACTCAGTCAATCCCCGTAAGCAGCATAGATTCTAAATTGTTTTTTGATTCTTCTTCTTCTAAAGACTAAAAGCATCATTAGCCTACTAAGATCTAAAATATCACTGAAATACATTTTCCAGCAGTACATGATAACGAGCTATAAGTAAGGAAAAAACCGAAACTCAAAAAAGGAAGCTTTTGTAACAATTAATACACTTAACTTAATGACAAGACAAGCTTCCTCTTTGTATACTCAAGCGTAAAATTGTTACTAATCATGCGGTTATGAACATTTTGTGAAGCTCAAAGTCAATTTAGTCAGAAATTATTAAACTCTTTGGTATAACAGCCTTTTTTCTCTTTAAACTATCAGATTTCAATCAAATGTAGACATAAATAAAATTTAAGAAGTGGAAAAGTTAATTAACATGACTCAGTCAATCCCCCGTAAGCAGCATAGATTCTAAATTTTTTTGATTCTTCTTCTTCTAAAGACTAAAAGCATCATTAGCCTACTAAGATCTAAAATATCACTGAAATACATTTTCCAGCAGTACATGATAACGAGCTATAAGTAAGGAAAAAACCGAAACTCAAAAAAGGAAGCTTTTGTAACAATTAATACACTTAACTTAATGACAAGACAATTTCTTTTTAATATAATAATGAGAATATTTTTTTTACTCACCAGAAATTGCTTAGAATTATCCATTTTTCTATGTAAATGTTTTTTACAAAAAATGCTTGTAGTGTTATCTCGAATATAAACTATTCAAAACTGGTGGAGAATCTAATATGAAACCTGAATATATACAAAAAATAATTGGCAACTAAAAAAGAGACACCGGTTTTGCTTTATCACTAAAAAAAAAAAAAAAAAGACATTGAACTTTGAAATTGCGTAAATCCTCTTGGCAAAGAGTGTAATGACATGTTTACCTACCAGAAAAACCGGAAGGAACGTAAAGGCGGCAAAAATAGTACTTCCTACTCTACTCGAGGGCAACAAGCCCTCCTCGCCTTCTTTTTCCAAACCCATCCGATAAAAAATTTAAGATAGCCATGTTGTTAAAAATAGTTCAAAGGTCGAATAAGAAAAACTTCAGTGTCAATACAACCCCCCAGGGCCTGGGGGAGAGCGTTCTAAGTTATGCCCTGAGGGCATATATGATTCTTATGAAAGGGATACTCGTACAAACTTCATAGACGGCTCATTTGACTGGAAATTGAAAGTTCTAGTTTGCCTTTTAAGATTCAAGAGATCGGAGGACAACTAGCCCCCCCCTCCACGCCCTTTTTTCCCAAACCCATCCGCTACAAATTTTGAGATGCCCATTTTTTTTCAAAATAGTTAAAAAATTAGATAACGAAAAACTCCGGTGTCGACACAACCCCCGAAGGCCAGGGAAGTAGGCGTTATAAGTGTTGTCCTGAGGGAGTATATGGTTCTTATGAAAGGGAGGCTCGTATAAACTTCAGAGAGGGCTCATTTGCTTCAAAATTAAAAGTTCTAGTTCGATTTTTAACAGTCAAAAGATATCCGAGGGCAACAAGCCCCCCCCAGCACGCCCTTTTCCCCCCAAACCCATCCGATAAAAAATTTTGAGATAGTCATTTCGTTAAAAACAGTTAGAAGGTCAGATAAGAAAAACTCCTGTGTCGACGCCCCCCCCCCCCCCCCCCCCCCCCCCCCCCCCCCCCACCCCACAACCCCCCCCCCCCCCCAGGGCAGGCATTGTAAGTAATGTTCTGGGAGCATATATGGTTCATATGAGTGGTAACCGTACAATTCGTTCGAAACTTACATTCAAACTTACGCCTGAAGGCATAGATATGTGTGTAAGTTTCTAACGAATTGTACGGTTACCAGGGTCATTTGCCTATTACAATGACCTTCGGTTTTTCTGGTAGGTAATTCTAATCTAGAGGTCAATACATCTTTCAAAGAGGAACGAGTACGCAATACCGGTCCTAGTGTGATTGATTTTTTTGGACAATTGCCTTTAGTCAATAATAGTTTGTTAGGAGTGTGTCGTTGCTAAAGCTAACTCTCTCATTGGAAAAAAAGGGGTATAAAGCTTTTTGTTTTGATAAGAATTGCACAATGAATGTATCGTTTGACGTGGGCATTTTTTATGAGCCAATCAGAGGTTGTTCAATATACGATAACTTGATTTGTGGTTGGGATTTGAATAAAAGAAATGGTTATGTTATTTGCTTGCGTGTATAGGAATTCCCATGTTATTTGCTTGCAGGTATAGATATTCCCTTGTTATTTGCTTGCATGTATAGGAATTCCCACGTTATTTGCTTTGCGTGTATAGGAATTCCCTTGTTATTTGCTTGCATGTATAGGAATTCCCATGTTATTTGCTTGCGTGTATAGGAATTCCCATGTTATTTGCTTGCATGTATAGGAATTCCCATGTTATTTTTTTGCGTGTATAGGAATTCCCATGTTATTTGCTTGCATGTATAGGAATTCCCATGTTATTTGCTTGCGTGTATAGGAATTCCCATGTTATTTGCTTGCAGGTATAGATATTCCCTTGTTATTGCTTGCATGTATAGGAATTCCCAAGTTATTTGCTTGCGTGTATAGGAATTCCCTTGTTATTTGCTTGCATGTATAGGAATCCCCATGTTATTTGCTTGCGTGTATAGGAATTCCCATGTTATTTGCTTGCATGTATAGGAATTCCCATGTTATTTGTTTTGCGTGTATAGGAATTCCCATGTTATTTGCTTGCATGTATAGGAACCCCCCATGTTATTTGCTTGCATGTATAGGAATTGCCACGGTATTTTGCTTGCGTGTATAGGAATTCCCATGTTATTTGCTTGCGTGTATAGGAATTCCCGTGTTATTTGCTTGAATGTATAGGAATTCCCTTGTTATTTGCTTGCATGTATAGGAATTCCCATGTTATTTTGCTTGCGTGTATAGGAATTCTCTTGTTATTTGCTTACATGTATAGGAATTCCCAAGTTATTTGCTTGCGTGTATAGGGAATTCCCTTTGCTATTTGCTTGCTTGTATAGGAATTTTCCATGTTATTTGCTTGCGTGGTATAGGAATTCCCATGTTATTTGCTTTTTAATATGATTAATATAGTGTCAAGGATATTCTTTTTTTCAATGGTTACCCATCAAAATCATTGAAAATCTATGCGTGTATAGGAATTCCCATTGAGATTGTTATTTGCTTACATGTATTGTTTCCCATATTTACATTCCCCACGTGTTGTTATTTTGGCTTTGTGTGTATAGTGGATTAAACTTCCCGATTCCATGTTATTTGCTGTGACATGTATAGTGGGAGTTAATCTTGCTATGTATATTGCTCCTGTAAACTTGCATGGTTATAGGAATATTCCATACTGTATTTGCTACGTTGCATGTCAAGGAATTTCATATGTTAATTTGCTATGGAGGATGAGTGTATATAGGGAGGATGCTATAAGAATTCCTATGATATATTGCTGATGTGCGTGGTATTCCCTGGTTATTTTTGCTACAATAGTTATTTGCATTGGAGGTATAAGCTTGCGTGTATAGGAATTCCCTTGCTATTTGCTTGCTTGTATAGGAATTCCCATGTTTATTTGCTTGCATGTATAGGAATTGCCACGTTATTTTGATTGCGTGTATAGGAATTCCCATGTTATTTGCTTGCGTGTATAGGAATTCCCATGTTATTTGCTTGCATGTCTGTGTGAGCCTCTTTTGGCTGTTTGTGTCTTTTCGGGCATTGTGTCTCTCTGTTGGATGTGTGCGTCTCTTGTCTCTTTGGGCTGTGTGTCTCTTTGAGCTGTTTGAGTCTTTTTGGTCTGTTTGTGTGTCTCTTTGAGCTGTTTGAGTCTTTTTGATCTGTTTGTGTCTCTTTGGGCTGTTTGAGTCTTTTTTGGGCTGTGTTTGTCTCTTTGGGCTTCTGTCTCTTTGGGCTGTTTGTGTTTCTTTGGGCTATGTGTATCTCTTTGGGCTGTTTGAGTCATTTTGGTCTGTGTGTCTTTCTTTTGGCTGTTTGTGTCTCTTAGGGGGTCGTGTGTGCCTCTTTGGGCTATGTGTGTCTCTTTGGGACGTTTGAATCTTTTGGTCTGTATGTGTCTGTATGGGCGGTTTTTTTTTGGTCTGTGTGTGTTTCTTTGGGCTTTGTGCGTCTCTTTGGGCTGTGCGTCTCGTTGGACTGTTTGAGTCTTTTTGATCTGTTTGTGTCTCTTTGAGCTGTTTGAGTCTTTTTGGGCTGTGTTTGTCTCTTTGGGCTTCTGTCTCTTTGGGGTGTTTGTGTTTCTTTGGGCTATGTGTGTCTCTTTGGGCTGTTTGAGTCATTTTGGTCTGTGTGTGTGTGTCTCTTTAGGCTGTATGTCCTCTTTGGGCAGTTTGAATCTTTTGGTCTGTGTGTGTTTCTTTTGGCTGTTTGTGTCTCTTAGAGGCCATGTGTGTCTCTTTGGGCAATGTGTGTCTCTTTGGAGGGTTTGAATCTTTTTTGGTATGTATGTCTCTGTATGGTGTTTTTTTTGTCTCTTTGAGCTGTGTGTGTGTGTGTCTCTTTGGGCTTTGTGTGTCTCTTCGGACTGTGTGTATATCTCTTTAGCCTGTGTGTGTCTCTTTGGGCAGTGTGTGTCTCTTTAGGCTGTATATCTCTTTGGGCAGTTTGAAACTTTATGGTCTGTGTGTGCCTCTTTTGGCTGTTTGTATCGTTTTGGGCTTTGTGTCTCTCTGTTGGATGTGTGCTTCTCTTTGGGCCGTGTACGTCTCTTTGAGCTGTATGTGTCTCTTTGGGCTGTGGTGTCTCTTTGTGATGTGTGTGTCTCTTTAGGCTGTGTGTGTCTCGTTGGACTGTGTGTCTTTTTGGGTGTCTGAGTCTTTTTGGTCTATGTTTGTCTCTTTGGGCTGTTTGTGTCTCTTTGAGCTGTGTATGTTTCTTTGGGCCTGTGTGTCTCTTTGAGCTATGTGTCAATACGTTTAAGCAATAAATATCTTTAAGCTTAATCCATCTTTATTCTTTAGAATAGTTCTATTGTAAGCATGTAACAAACTCGTTCCTGAAGTCACCTCTTGGATACACAATGCAGAAACTTCATTTAAGAAACTATGAAAAAATTGTAAGTAAGTAACAAATTCTTTCTTGAGGTCACCTCTTGGATACACAATACAGAAATTTCATTAAAGAAATTATGAAAAAATTGTAAGTAAATAGCAAATTCTTTCTTGAATTCACCAGCTGGATAAACAAAAAGACATTTCGTTCAAGAAATTATGACAAAATTCTAAGTAAGTAACAAACTCTTTCTTGAAGTTACCTCATGGATACACAATGCAGAAATTTCATTTAAGAAATTATGAAAAAATTTTAAGCAAGTAACAAACTCTTTCATGAAGTCACCTCGTGGATATGAAAAATTGTTAGTAAGTAGCAAATTCTTTTTGAATTCACCTGCTGGATAAACAAAAAAAGACATTTCGTTCAAGAAACTATGACAAAATTCAAAGTAAGTAACAAACTCTTTATTGTTTTCATGACTTAGATACACGATGTAGAAATTAAATTCAAGAAATTATGAAAAAATTCTCAGTCTAAGTAGCAAATTCTTTCTTGAATTCACCTGTTGGATAAACAAAAAGACATTTCGTTCAAGAAATTATGACAAAATTCTAAGTAAGTAACAAACTCTTTATTGTTTTCGCGAGTTAGATAAACGATGTAGAAAATTAATTTCAAGAAATTATGAAAAAATTCTCAGTAAGTAACTATTTCTTTCTTGAAGTCAAACTCGTAAGTAACAATTTCTTTCTTGAAGTCAACTCTTGGATACACAATACGGGAATTTCATTCAAGAAATTATGAAAAAATTGTAAACTAAGTAGCAAATTCTTTCTTGAATTCACTTGTTGAATAAACAAAAAGACATTTCATTCAAGAAATTATGACAAAATTCTAAGTAAGTAACAAACTCTTTATTGTTTTCACGAGTTAGATATACGATGTAGAAATTAAATTCAAGAAATTATGAAAAAATTCTCAGTCTAAGTAGCAAATTCTTTCTTGAATTCACCTGTTGGATAAACAAAAAGACATTTCGTTCAAGAAATTATGACAAAATTCTAAGTAAGTAACAAACTCTTTATTGTTTTCACGAGTTAGATAAACGATGTAGAAATTAATTTCAAGAAATTATGAAAAAATTCTCAGTAAGTAACCATTTCTTTCTTGAAGTCAACTCTTGGATACACAGTACGGAAATTTCATTCAAGAAATTATGAAAATATTTGTAAGTAAGTAACAAACTCTTTATTGATTCCACCTCTTGGATATAACAGTACAGATACTTCATTTCAAGAAATTATGAAAAAATCGCAAGTAAGTAACTTTTTTTTCTCTTTATCACTAACAATTTTCACTTAGCTACATGATGCACAGAAATTTAATTCAAGAAATTATGAAAAAATTCTCAGTAAGTAACAATTTCTTTCTTGAAGTCAACTCTTAGATACACAATACGGGAATTTCATTCAAGAAATTATGAAAAAATTGTAACTAACTAGCAAATTCTTTCTTGAATTCACTTGTTGAATAAACAAAAAGACATTTCATTCAAGAAATTATGACAAAATTCTAAGTAAGTAACAAACTCTTTATTGTTTTCACGAGTTAGATATACGATGTAGAAATTAAATTCAAGAAATTATGAAAAAATTCTCAGTCTAAGTAGCAAATTCTTTCTTGAATTCACTGTTGGATAAACAAAAAGACATTTCGTTCAAGAAATTATGACAAAATTCTAAGTAAGTAACAAACTCTTTATTGTTTTCGCGAGTTAGATAAACGATGTAGAAATTAATTTCAAGAAATTATGAAAAAATTCTCAGTAAGTAACTATTTCTTTCTTGAAGTCAACTCGTAAGTAACAATTTCTTTCTTGAAGTCAACTCTTGGATACACAATACGGGAATTTCATTCAAGAAATTATGAAAAAATTTGTAACTAAGTAGCAAATTCTTTCTTGAATTCACTTGTTGTTGAATAAACAAAAAGACATTTCATTCAAGAAATTATGACAAAATTCTAAGTAAGTAACAAACTCTTTATTGTTTTCACGAGTTAGATATACGATGTAGAAATTAAATTCAAGAAATTATGAAAAAATTCTCAGTCTAAGTAGCAAATTCTTTCTTGAATTCACCTGTTGGATAAACAAAAAAGACATTTCGTTCAAGAAATTATGACAAAATTCTAAGTAAGTAACAAACTCTTTATTGTTTTCACGAGTTAGATAAACGATGTAGAAATTAATTTCAAGAAATTATGAAAAAATTCTCAGTAAGTAACCATTTCTTTCTTGAAGTCAACTCTTGGATACACAGTACGGAAATTTCATTCAAGAAATTATGAAAATATTTGTAAGTAAGTAACAAACTCTTTATTGATTCCACCTCTTGGATATACAGTACAGATACTTCATTCAAGAAATTATGAAAAAAATCGCAAGTAAGTAACTTTTTTTATCTCTTTATCACTAACAATTTTCACTTAGCTACATGATGCAGAAATTTAATTCAAGAAATTATGAAAAAAACATTCTCAGTAAGTAACAATTTCTTCTTGAAGTTCAACTCTTAGGATACACAATACGGGAATTTCATTCAAGAAATTATGAAAAAATGTAACTAACTAGCAAATTCTTTCTTGAATTCACTTGTTGAATAAACAAAAAGACATTTCATTCAAGAAATTATGACAAAATTCTAAGTAAGTAACAAACCTCTTTATTGTTTTCACGAGGTTAGATATACGATTGTAGAAATTAAATTCAAGAAATTATGAAAAAATTCTCAGTCTAAGTAGCAAATTCTTTCTTGAATTCACCTGTGTGAATGATAAACAAAAAGACATTTCGTTCAAGAATTATGACAAAATTCTAAGTAATAACAAACTCTTTATGGTTTTCCACGAGTTAGATAAACGTTGTAGAAATTATTTTCAAGAAATTATGAAAAAATTCTCAGTAAGTAACCATTTCTTTCTTGAAGTCACTCTTGGATACACAGTACGGAAATTTCATTCAAGAAAATTATGAAAATATTTGTAAGTAAGTAACAAACTCTTTATTGATTCCACCTCTTGGATATACAGTACAGATACTTCATTCAAGAAATTATGAAAAAAATCGCAAGTAAGTAACTATTTTTCTCTTTATCACAAACAATTTTCCTCCCTCACTTAGCTACATGATGCAGAAATTTAATTCAAGAAATTATGAAAAAATTCTCAGTAAGTAACAATTTCATTCTTGAAGTCAACTCTTAGATACACAATATGGGAATTTCATTCAAGAAATTATGAAAAAATTGTAACTAAGTAGCAAATTCTTTCTTGAATTCACTTGTTTTATTGAATAAACAAAAGACATTTCATTCAAGAAATTATGACAAAATTCTAAGTAAGTAACAAACTCTTTATTGTTTTCACGAGTTAGATATACGATGTAGAAATTAAATTCAAGAAATTATCAAAAATTCTCAGTCTAATTAGCAAATTCTTTCTTGAATTCACCTGTTGGATAAACAAAAAGACATTTCGTTCAAGAAATTATGACAAAATTCTAAGTAAGTAATTAACTCTTTATTGTTTACACGAGTTAGATAAACGATGTAGAAAATTAATCAAGAAATTATGAAAAAATTTCAGTAAGTAACCATTTCTTTCTTGAAGTCAACTCTTGGATACACAGTACGGAAATTTTCATTCAAGAAATTATGAAAATATTTGTAAGTAACAAAACTCTTTATTGATTCCACCTCTTGGATATACAGTACAGATACTTCATTCAAGAAATTATGAAAAAATCGCAAGTAAGTAACTTTTTTTCTCTTTATCACAAACAATTTTCACTTAGCTACATGATGTAGAAATTTAATTCAAGAAATTATGAAAAAATTCTCAGTAAGTAACAATTTCTTTCTTGAAGTCAACTCTTAGATAGACAATACGGAAATTTCATTCAAGAAATTATGAAAGTATTTGTAAGTAAGTAAGTAACAATCTCTTTATTGATTTCACCTCTTGAATATACAGTGCAGATACTTCATTCAAGAAACGTGATTAAACACGTTTTGAAACTACATGCTATTTGCATGCCTTTCCTTGGCCACCTTTCCAAATGAGCGGGGATTCCCCACTGCTTCCTACACATTGCAAAAAGTGAGCAGTACGAAAACTCCACGTTTTCAAACCAGACTGGTTTTTTAGACAACACACCCACAGAGATGACACACACACATAGAGACGAGACGCGCACAGACACGACACACAAACAGAGTCATAGTGAGAGAGATATCCAAAAAGTTGGGTTGATCTAGGTTTCACTTAGAGTGGCGCGCTACTCTAAGTGGCGCGCCACTTAGAGTGTACTGTAATTTTACACTGTAATTTTAACTGTAATTTACCGTAATTTACTGTAATTTTAATGTTTATTTTCCATATTAAGTACAAAAGAAAATATTCGTAATACAAATCGTTTTCAGTAAAGCACCAATGGACGTAGTAGGTTTAAAAACATTTACAGTGAGAGAAGGAGGCGATACCCAAACTCTTGCTTGAAGTAATTTTTGTTCGTTTCAAGCTTGATTTCCATATTCAATTTAAGTTTCTCTCGTTTTAAAGATTTATTTATTCCTTTAGTATCTATAAACTAGAACTTTCAATTTCTATATTAGTATCTATTGTATGTTGTTTGCATTGATTGTTTATTTAATTTCTGTTCGTTTTGGGTTTCATTTATTCTTCAATAGCAAAATATTTTTTTCGCTTTTAAGCTTGATTTGCATATTCAATCTAAGCCTTACTCGCTTTAAGATTTATTTATTCGTTTATGTTGTTACTTGTTGTACGTTTTTTTTGCTATGATTGATGTTTATTTAATTTCTGTTCGTTTTGGGTTTCATTTATTCTTTAATAGTAATTAATTAAAAAAACTTTTTCCACAAAATAAGTTTTTCAAAAAAAGTAAAGAACTCCATTAAACACAAAATGGGCAAAAATAAAATCAAATAACCTACCAAGCGTGAAAACTACCACAAATCAGCATCGATAAATAAATTGAAACTCAAAACGAACAGAAATTACAATAAATAACCGAGTCAAAACTCAAAACTAGCAGAAATTAACATAATTTGGGCTCAAAATCCCTATGCCTTCCCAAGGCCAGACCATAATTTGCACTTTTACTGAAAAAATATAAATGTTTTTACTTTTATAACTTTAATAAATCAAATAATATTAAGATTTTGATTACTAAATATCAGTATATGTATATTAAACTGACAATGCACATTCATTTGTATAGTAGTAATAGTAGTTTCTCCAAAAGTTTTAACTTAAAAGCCCAGTCGTTCTAAATATTCTGCTCAGGTGTTTTATTGGTAACCATAAAACAAAATATCTTTTGATTTAGTTTAACGCAACCTTTAGTTTTAAATCATAATAAGCTAATTGCATAATTGTGTGTGGGGAGTAGAGATGACCCTAAAGGTCCGGGACGAACCAAGTGGCTTATGGTCCTAATATGGGCATAGAGTCCCAAGGGGAGATGGATTTCTGAGAAATTGATTGCGTAATCGATTGGGAATTTGGAACACCTGTGCTGACAGTCATTAATCAAATTGTTTCCGGAAGTTTATTAATATCTTTGGAGTTCGACCAGAATTGTTTCCGAGGCAAAGTTTAGATCACACGTGACAGATGATGTCATGGTTGATTGATTGACACGAAAGGGGAATTAATTTGTTGTTTCTAAGGGGAATTATTGATTCAAGAAAGGGGAATTAATTTGTTGTTTCTAAGGGGAATTATTGATTCACGAAAGGGAATTAATTTGTTGTTTCTAAGGGGAATTATTGATTCAAGAAAGGGGAATTAATTTGTTGTTTCTAAGGGGAAGGTGGGGAAGAGATATATTGATTGCGTAATCGAAGGAGAGAATTCCCGAGAAATTGATTACATAATCGGTAGAACCCTATCAGGAGCTCGTGACGGAATCCATTTATGTGCATAGAATGACGTAATCACTAGGACAAATGGATTTTCGAGAAATTGATTACATAATCGCTAGAACCCTATCAGAAGGTCATGACGGGGGTCCATATATGGGCATAGAATGACGTAATCGACTAAGACAATTGGATGTCTGAGGAATTGATTACATAATCGGTAGAACCCTATCAGAAGGTCATGACGGGGGTCCATATATGGGCATAGAATGACGTAATCGACTAAGACAATTGGATTTCTGAGAATTGATTACATAATCGGTAGAACCCTATCAGGAAGTCCTGACGGGAACAAGTTCCTTTCTTAATGTTCATCCTAAACCCATTTTTCAACTTGAAGTACTTATCTTTTTCACCCACAACTACACTTTACAGCTTTTCGGATACCTCAACACCAAGAAATACTTTTCAAAGACCATTTCAGAGCAAGTTACTTTCTTAATGTCCTCCTAAACCCATTTTCCAACTTGAAGTACTATCTTTTTCACCTAAAACTATACTTTACAGCTTTTTGGTTACCTCAACACCAAGAAATACTTTTCAAAGACCATTTCAGAGCAAGTTCCTTTCTTAGTGACCATCCTAAACCCATTTTACAAATTGAAGTACCCATCCTTTTAGCTTAGAGTTATAGTTTGGTTTAGTTTTAGTTAAAAGTTTAGAGTTTTTTTAGCTTAGAGTCTTAGCTTAGAGTTTTTGTTAGAGTTCTAGTTTAGTTTAGTTTTAATTAAGAGTTTAGAGTTTTTAGCTTAGAGTCTTAGCTTAGAGTTTTATTTAGAGTTCTAGTTTAGTTTAGTTTAGTTACAGTTAAGAATTTAGAGTTTTAGCTTAGAGTCTTAGCTTAGAATTTCACTTAAAGTTATAGTTTGGTTAAGTTTTAGTTAAGAGTTTCGAGTTTTAGCTTAGAGTCTTAGCTTAGAGTTTTTGTTAGAGTTCTAGTTTAGTTTAGTTTTAGTTAAGAGTTTAGAGTTTTAGCTTAGAGTCTTAGCTTAGAGTTTTAGTTAGAGTTGAAGTTTAGTTTAGTTACAGTTAAGAGTTTCGAGTTTTAGCTTGGAGTCATACCTTAGAGTTTACTTAAAGTTTTAGTTTGGCTAAGTTTTAGTTAAGAGTTTCGAGTTTTAGCTTAGAGTCTTAACTTAGACTTTTTTTTTGTTAGAGTTTCTAGTTTAGTTTAATTTTAGTTAAGAGTTTGATGTTTTACCTTTGAGTTTCAGTTAGAGTTCTAGTTTAGTTTTAATTTTAGTTAAGAGTTTGATGTTTTACCTTTGAGTTTTCAGTTAGAGTTCTAGTTTAGTTTAGTTAAGAGTTTGGGTGTTTTAGCTTAGAGTCTTAGCATAGAGTTTTTGTTAGAGTTATAGTTTATTTTAGTTTTAGTTAAGAGTTTAGAGTTTTTAGCTTAGAGTCTTAGCGTAGAGTTTATGTTGAAGTTCTAGTTTAGTTTAGTTTTAGTTAATAGTTTAGAGTTTTAGCTTAGAGACTTAGCTTAGAGTTATAGTTTTAATTTAGTTTTAGTTAAGAGTTTAGTGTTTTTTTTAGCTTAGAGTCTTAGCTTAGAGTTTTTAATAGAGTTCTAGTTTAGTTTAGTTTTTAGTTAAGAGTTCGATGTTTTACCTTAGAGTCATAGCTTAGAGTTTTTAGTTAGAGTTCTAGTTTAGTTTAGTTTTAGTTAAGAGTTTAGAATTTTAGCTTAGAGTCTTAGCTTAGAGTTTTTGTTAGAGTTCTAGTTTTTTTAGTTTTTTTGTTAAGAGTTTAGAGTTTTTAGCTTAGAGTCTTAGCTTAGAGTTTTTGATAGAGTTCTAGTTTAGTTTAGTTTTAGTTAAGAGTTTGATGTTTTACCTTAGAGTCATAGCTTAGAGTTTTAGTTAGATTTCTAGTTTAGTTTAGTTCTAGTTAAGAGTTTAGAATTTTAGCTTAGAGTCTTAGCTTAGAGTTTTTTTGTTAGAGTTCTAGTTTATTTTAGTTTTAGTTAAGAGTTTAGAGTTTTTAGCTTAGAGTCTTAGCTTAGAGTTTTTGTTGAAGTTCTAGTTTATTTTAGTTTTAGTTAAAAGTTTAGAGTTTTTAGCTTAGAGTCTTAGCTTAGAGTTTTTGTTAGAGTTCTAGTTTAGTTTAGTCTTAACTTAGAGTTTTTTTGATAGAGTTCTAGTTTAGTTTAATTTTAGTTAAGAGTTTGATGTTTTACCTTTGAGTTTCAGTTAGAGTTCTAGTTTAGTTTAGTTTTAGTTAAGAGTTTGGTGTTTTAACTTAGAGTCTTAGCTTAGAGTTTTAGTTAGAGTTCTAGTTTAGTTTAGTTTTAGTTAAGAGTTTAGAATTTTAGCTTAGAGTCTTAGCTTAGAGTTTTTGTTAGAGTTCAAGTTTATTTTAGTTTTTTAGTTAAGAGTTTAGAGTTTTTAGCTTAGAGTCTTAGCTTAGAGTTTTAGTTAGAGTTCTAGTTTAGTTTAGTTTTAGTTAAGAGTTTAGAATTTTATCTTAGAGTCATAGCTTAGAGTTTTTGTTAGAGTTCTAGTTTATTTTAGTTTAGTTAAGAATTTAGAGTTTTTTTTAGCTTAGAGTCTTAGTTTAGAGTTTTTGTTGAAGTTCTAGTTTAGTTTAGTTTTAGTTAAAAGTTTAGAGTTTTTAGCTTAGAGTCTTAGCTTAGAGTTTTTGTTAGACTTCTAGTTTAGTTTAGTCTTAACTTATTTTTTTTTATAGAGTTCTAGTTTAGTTTAATTTTAGTTAAGAGTTTGATTTTTTACCTTAGAGTCATAGCTTAGAGTTTTAGTTAGAGTTCTAGTTTAGTTTAGTTTTTAGTTAAGAGTTTAGAATTTTTAGCTTAGAGTCTTAGCTTAGAGTTTTTGTTAGAGTTCTAGTTTATTTTAGTTATAGTTAAGAGTTTAGAGTTTTTAGCTTAGAGTCTTAGCTTAGAGTTTTTGATAGAGTTCTAGTTTAGTTTAGTCTTAACTTAAGAGTTTTTTTTTTATAGAGTTCTAGTTTAGTTTAATTTTAGTTAAGAGTTCGATGTTTTACCTTAGAGTCATAGCTTAGAGTTTTAGTTAGAGTTCTAGTTTTAGTTTAGTTTTTAGTTAAGAGTTTAGAATTTTAGCTTAGAGTCTTAGCTTAGAGTTTTTTGTTAGAGTTCTAGTTTATTTTAGTTTTAGTTAAGAGTTTAGAGTTTTTAGCTTAGAGTCTTAGATTAGAGTTTTGTTGAAGTTCTAGTTTAGTTTAGTTTTAGTTAATAGTTTAGAGTTTTAAGCTTAGAGTCTTAGCTTAGAGTTTTTGGTTAGACTTGAAGTTTAGTTTAGTAATAGTTAAGAGTTTAGAGTTTTTAGCTTAGAGTCATAGCTAAGAGTTTTACTTAAAGTTGTGGTTTAGTTTAAAGTTTTAGTTAAGAGTTTCGAGTTTTAGCTTAGAGACTTAGCTTAGAGTTATAGTTTAGTTTAGTTTTAGTTAAGAGTTTAGAGTTTTTTAGCTTAGAGTCTTAGCTTAGAGTTTTTGTTAGAGTTCTAGTTTAGTTTAGTTATAGTTAAGAATTTAGAGTTTTAGCTTAGAGTCATAGCTTAGAGTTTTAGTCAAAGTTATAGTTTCGTAAAGTTATAGTTAAGAGTTCAGAGTTTTACCTTAGAGTCATAGCTTTAGAGTTTTTCTTGAAGTTCTAGTTCAGTTTAGTTTTAGTTAAGAGTTTAGAGTTTTAGCTTAGAGTCTTAGCTTATAGTTTTGTGTTAGAGTTCTAGTTTAGTTTAGTTTTAGTTAATAGTTTAGAGTTTTAGCTTAGAGTCTTACCTTAGAGTTTTGTTAGAGTTTTAGTTTAGTTTAGTTTTAGTTAAGAGTTTAGAGTTTTAGCTTAGAGTCTTAGCATAGAGTTTTTTGTTGAAGTTCTAGTTTAGTTTAGTAATAGTTAAGAGTTTAGAGTTTTAGCTTAGACTCTTAGCTTAGAGTTTTTGTTAAAGTTGAAGTTTAGTTTAGTAATAGTTAAGAGTTTAGAGTTTTAGCTTAGAGTCATAGCTTAGAGTTTTTGTTAAAGTTGAAGTTTAGTTCAGTAATAGTTAAGAGTTTAGAGTTTTAGCTTAGATTCTTAGCTTAGAGTTTTAGTTTAGTCTACTTTTAGTTAAGAGTTTAGAGTTTTTTAGCTTAAGATTCTTTAGCTTAGAGTTTTTTGTTAGAGTTCTAGTTTAGTTTAGTTTTAGTTAAGAGTTTTTTTTTTTTAGAGTTTTTTTTTTTTGCTTAGTCTTAGCTTAGAGTTTTAGTTAGAGTTATAGTTTAGTTTTTAGTTTCAGTTAAGAGTTTAGAGTTTTTACCATAGAGTTTTAGCTTAGAGTTCTAGTTAGAGTTGAAGTTTAATTAGTTACAGTTAAGAATTTAGTGTTTTAGCTTAGAGTCATAGCTTAGAGTTTTACTTAAAGTTGTAGTTTAGTTAAGTTTTAGTTAAGAGTTTGGTGTTTTACTTTAGAGTCTTAGCTTAGAGTTTTAGTTAGAGTTCTAGTTTAGTTTAGTTTAGTTAAGAGTTTAGAATTTTAGCTTAGAGTCTTAGCTTAGAGTTTTTGTTAGAGTTCTAGTTTATTTTAGTTTTAGTTATAAGTTTAGAGTTTTAGCTTAGAGTCTTAGCTTAGAGTTTTTTTGTTGAAGTTCTAGTTTAGTTTAGTTTTAGTTAATAGTTTAGGGTTTTAGCTTAGAGTCTTAGCTTAGAGTTTTTGTTAGACTTGAAGTTTAGTTTAGTAATAGTTAAGAGTTTAGAGTTTTAGCTTAGAGTCATAGCTTAGAGTTTTAATTAAAGTTGTAGTTTAGTTAAGTTTTAGTTAAGAGTTTCGAGTTTTAGCTTAGAGACTTAGCTTAGAGTTATAGTTTAGTTTAGTTTTAGTTAAGAGTTTGGTGTTTTACCTTAGAGTCATAGCTTAGAGTTTTTTTTTTAGTTAGAGTTCTAGTTTAGTTTAGTTTTATAGAGTTTTTAGCTTAGAGTCTTAGCTTAGAGTTTTTGTTGAAGTTCTAGTTTAGTTTTAGTTAATAGTTTTTAGGGTTTTAGCTTAGAGTCTTAGCTTAGAGTTTTACTTAAAGTTGTAGTTTAGTTAAGTTTTAGTTTAAGAGTTTCGAGTTTTAGCTTAGAGACTTACCTTAGAGTTATAGTTAAGTTTAGTTTTAGTTAGAGTTTGGTGTTTTACCTTAGAGTCATAGCTTAGAGTTTTTTAGTTAGAGTTCTAGTTTTAGTTTAGTTTTAGTTTAAGAGTTTAGAATTTTAGCTTAGAGTCTTAGTTTAGAGTTTTTGTTGAAAATCTAGTTTAGTATTTAGTTTTAGTTAAAAGTTTAGAGTTTTTTAGCTTAGAGTCTTAGCTTAGAGTTTTTGTTAGAGTTCTAGTTTAGTTTAGTCTTAATTTAGAGTTTTTTTTTATAGAGTTCTAGCTTAGTTTAATTTTAGTTAAGAGTTTTAATGTTTTTACCTTTGAGTTTTCAGTTAGAGTTCTAGTTTAGTTTACTTTTAGTTAAGAGTTTTGGTGTTTTACCTTAGAGTCTTAGTTTAGTTTAGTTTTAGTTAAGAGTTTAGAATTTTAGCTTAGAGTCTTAGCTTAGAGTTTTTGTTAGAGTTCTAGTTTATTTTTAGTTTTAGTTAAGAGTTTAGAGTTTTTAGCTTAGAGTCTTAGCTTAGAGTTTTTGTTGAAGTTCTAGTTTAGGTTTAGTTTTAGTTAATAGTTTAGAGTTTTAGCTTAGAGTCTTAGCTTAGAGTTTTCGTTAGACTTGAAGTTTAGTTTAGTAATAGTTTAAGAGTTTGAGTTTTAGCTTAGAGGCATAGCTTAGAGTTTTACTTAAAGTCGTAGTTTAGTTAAGTTTTAGTTAAGACTTTGGAGTTTTAGCTTAGAGACTTAGCTTAGGGTTCTAGTTTAGTTTAGTTTTAGTTAATAGTTTAGAGTTTTAGCTTAGAGTCATAGCTAAGAGTTTTACTTAAAGTTGTAGTTTAGTTAAGTTTTAGTTAAGAGTTTCGAGTTTTAGCTTAGAGACTTAGCTTAGAGTTATAGTTTAGTTTAGTTTTAGTTAAGAGTTTAGAGTTTTTTAGCTTAGAATCTTAGCTTAGAGTTTTTTCGTTAGAGTTCTAGTTTAGTTTAGTTATAGTTAAGAATTTAGAGTTTTAGCTTAGAGTCATAGCTTAGAGTTTTAGTCAAGTTATAGTTTCGTAAAGTTATAGTTAAGAGTTCAGAGTTTTACCTTAGAGTCATAGCTTAGAGTTTTTGTTAGAGTTCTAGTTCAGTTTAGTTTTAGTTAAGAGTTTAGAGTTTTAGCTTAGAGTCTTAGCTTATAGTTTGTGTTAGAGTTCTAGTTTAGTTTAGTTTTAGTTAATAGTTTAGAGTTTTAGCTTAGAGTCTTACCTTAGAGTTTTTGTTAAAGTTGAAGTTTAGTTTAGTAATAGTTAAGAGTTTAGAGTTTTAGCTTAGAGTCTTAGCTTAGAGTTTTTGTTAGAGTTCTAGTTTAGTTTAGTTTTAGTTAAGAGTTTAGTGTTTTTAGCTTAGAGTCTTAGCATAGAGTTTTTTGTTGAAGTTCTAGTTTTAGTTTAGTAATAGTTAAGAGTTTTTAGAGTTTTAGCTTAGACTCTTAGCTTAGAGTTTTTTTTGTTAAAGTTGAAGTTTAGTTTAGTAATAGTTAAGAGTTTAGAGTTTAGCTTAGAGTCATAGCTTAGAGTTTTTGTTAAAGTTGAAGTTTAGTTCAGTAATAGTTAAGAGTTTAGAGTTTTTAGCTTAGATTCTTAGCTTAGAGTTTTAGTTTAGTTTACTTTTAGTTAAGAGTTTTAGAGTTTTTTAGCTTAGATTCTTAGCTTAGAGTTTTTTGTTAGAGTTCTAGTTTAGTTTAGTTTTAGTTAAGAGTTTAGAGTTTTTTGCTTAGTCTTAGCTTAGAGTTTTAGTTAGAGTTCTAGTTTAGTTTAGTTTCAGTTAAGAGTTTAGAGTTTTACCATAGAGTTTTAGCTTAGAGTTCTAGTTAGAGTTGAAGTTTAGTTACAGTTAAGAATTTAGTGTTTTAGCTTAGAGTCATAGCTTAGAGTTTTACTTAAAGTTGTAGTTTAGTTAAGTTTTAGTTAAGAGTTTGGTGTTTTACCTTAGAGTCTTAGCTTAGAGTTTTAGTTAGAGTTCTAGTTTAGTTTAGTTTTAGTTAAGAGTTTTAGAACTTTAGCTTAGAGTCTTTAGCTTAGAGTTTTTGTTAGAGTTCTAGTTTTATTTTAGTTTTAGTTTAAGTTTGGAGTTTTTAGCTTAGAGTCTTAGCTTAGAGTTTTTGTTGAAGTTCTAGTTTAGTTTAGTTTTAGTTAATAGTTTAGGGTTTTAGCTTAGAGTCTTAGCTTAGAGTTTTTTTTTTTGTTAGACTTGAAGTTTAGTTTAGTAATAGTTAAGAGTTTAGAGTTTTAGCTTAGAGTCATAGCTAAGAGTTTTACTTAAAGTTGTAGTTTAGTTAAGTTTTAGTTAAGAGTTTCGAGTTTTAGCTTAGAGACTTAGCTTAGAGTTATAGTTTAGTTTAGTTTTAGTTAAGAGTTTAGAGTTTTTTAGCTTAGAGTCTTAGCTTAGAGTTTTTGTTAGAGTTCTAGTTTAGTTTAGTTATAGTTAAGAATTTAGAGTTTTAGCTTAGAGTCATAGCTTAGAGTTTTAGTCAAAGTTATAGTTTCGTAAAGTTATAGTTAAGGTTCAGAGTTTTACCTTAGAGTCATAGCTTAGAGTTTTTTGTTAGAGTTCTAGTTCAGTTTAGTTTTAGTTAAGAGTTTAGAGTTTTAGCTTAGAGTCTTAGCTTATAGTTTGTGTTAGAGTTCTAGTTTAGTTTAGTTTTAGTTAATAGTTTTAGAGTTTTAGCTTAGAGTCTTACCTTAGAGTTTTTGGTTAAAGTTGAAGTTTAGTTTAGTAATAGTTAAGAGTTTAGAGTTTTAGCTTAGAGTCTTAGCTTAGAGTTTTTGTTAGAGTTCTAGTTTTAGTTTAGTTTTAGTTAAGAGTTTAGAGTTTTAGCTTAGAGTCTTCGGCATAGAGTTTTTGTTGAAGTTCTAGTTTAGTTTAGTAATAGTTAAGAGTTTAGAGTTTTAGCTTAGACTCTTAGCTTAGAGTTTTTTGTTAAAGTTGAAGTTTAGTTTAGTTTGGTGTTTTACCTTAGAGTCTTAGCTTAGAGTTTTAGTTAGAGTTCTAGTTTAGTTTAGTTTTAGTTAAGAGTTTAGAATTTTAGCTTAGAGTCTTAGCTTAGAGTTTTTGTTAGAGTTCTAGTTTATTTTAGTTTTAGTTATAAGTTTAGAGTTTTTTAGCTTAGAGTCTTAGCTTAGAGTTTTTGTTGAAGTTCTAGTTTAGTTTAGTTTTAGTTAATAGTTTAGGGTTTTAGCTTAGAGTCTTAGCTTAGAGTTTTTGTTAGACTTGAAGTTTAGTTTAGTAATAGTTAAGAGTTTAGAGTTTTAGCTTAGAGTCATAGCTTAGAGTTTTAATTAAAGTTGTAGTTTAGTTAAGTTTTAGTTAAGAGTTTCGAGTTTTAGCTTAGAGACTTAGCTTAGAGTTATAGTTTAGTTTAGTTTTAGTTAAGAGTTTGGTGTTTTACCTTAAAGTAGTCATAGCTTAGAGTTTTAGTTAGAGTTCTAGTTTAGTTTAGTTTTATAGAGTTTTTTAGCTTAGAGTCTTAGCTTAGAGTTTTTGTTGAAGTTCTAGTTTAGTTTTAGTTAATAGTTTAGGGTTTTAGCTTAGAGTCTTAGCTTAGAGTTTTTACTTAAAGTTGTAGTTTAGTTAAGTTTTAGTTAAGAGTTTCGAGTTTTAGCTTAGAGACTTAGCTTAGAGTTATAGTTTTAGTTTAGTTTTAGTTAAGAGTTTGGTGTTTTACCTTAGAGTCATAGCTTAGAGTTTTAGTTAGAGTTCTAGTTTAGTTTAGTTTAGTTAAGAGTTTAGAATTTTAGCTTAGAGTCTTAGTTTAGAGTTTTTGTTGAAGTTCTAGTTTAGTATAGTTTTTAGTTAAAAGTTTAGAGTTTTTAGCTTAGAGTCTTAGCTTAGAGTTTTTGTTTAGAGTTCTAGTTTAGTTTAGTCTTAATTTAGAGTTTTTTTTTTTATAGAGTTCTAGCTTAGTTTAATTTTAGTTAAGAGTTTAATGTTTTACCTTTGAGTTTCAGTTAGAGTTCTAGTTTAGTTTACTTTTAATTAAGAGTTTGGTGTTTTACCTTAGAGTCTTAGTTAGTTTAGTTTTAGTTTAAGAGTTTAGAATTTTAGCTTAGAGTCTTAGCTTAGAGTTTTAGCTTAGAGTTTTAGTTAGAGTTATAGTTTAGTTTAGTTTTAGTTAAGAGTTTAGAATTTTTAGCTTAGAGTCTTAGCTTAGAGTTTTTGTTAGAGTTCTAGTTTATTTTAGTTTTAGTTAAGAGTTTAGAGTTTTTTTAGCTTAGAGTCTTAGCTTAGAGTTTTTGTTTAAGTTCTAGTTTAGTTTAGTTTTAGTTAATAGTTTAGAGTTTTAGCTTAGAGTCTTAGCTTAGAGTTTTTGTTAGACTTGAAGTTTAGTTTAGTAATAGTTAAGAGTTTAGAGTTTTAGCTTAGAGGCATAGCTTAGAGTTTTACTTAAAGTTCGTAGTTTAGTTAAGTTTTAGTTAAGACTTTGGAGTTTTAGCTTAGAGACTTAGCTTAGGGTTCTAGTTTAGTTTTAGTTTTAGTTAATAGTTTAGAGTTTTAGCTTAGAGTCATAGCTAAGAGTTTTACTTAAAGTTGTAGTTTTAGTTAAGTTTTAGTTAAGAGTTTCGAGTTTTAGCTTAGAGACTTAGCTTAGAGTTATAGTTTAGTTTAGTTTTAGTTAAGAGTTTAGAGTTTTTTAGCTTAGAGTCTTAGCTTAGAGTTTTTTTGTTAGAGTTCTAGTTTAGTTTAGTTATAGTTAAGAATTTAGTAGTTTAGCTTAGAGTCATAGCTTAGAGTTTTAGTCAAAGTTATAGTTTCGTAAAGTTATAGTTAAGAGTTCAGAGTTTTACCTTAGAGTCATAGCTTAGAGTTTTTGTTAGAGTTCTAGTTCAGTTTAGTTTTAGTTAAGAGTTTAAGAGTTTTAGCTTAGAGTCTTAGCTTATAGTTTGTGTTAGAGTTCTAGTTTAGTTTAATTTTAGTTAATAGTTTAGAGTTTTAGCTTAGAGTCTTACCCTAGAGTTTTTGTTAAAGTTGAAGTTTAGTTTAGTAATAGTTAAGAGTTTAGAGTTTTAGCTTAGAGTCTTAGCTTTAGAGTTTTTGTTAGAGTTCTAGTTTAGTTTAGTTTTAGTAAGAGTTTAGAGTTTTTAGCTTAGAGTCTTAGCACAGAGTTTTTGTTGAAGTTCTAGTTTAGTTTAGTAATAGTTAAGAGTTTAGAGTTTTAGCTTAGACTCTTAGCTTAGAGTTTTGTTAAAGTTGAAGTTTAGTTCAGTAATAGTTAAGAGTTTAGAGTTTTAGCTTAGAGTCTTAGCTTAGAGTTTTTGTAGAGTTCTAGTTTAGTTTAGTTTTAGTTAAGAGTTTAGAGTTTTTAGCTTAGAGTCTTAGCACAGAGTTTTTGTTGAAGTTCTAGTTTAGTTTTAGTAATAGTTAAGAGTTTAGAGTTTTAGCTTAGAGTCATAGCTTAGAGTTTTTGTTAAAGTTGAAGTTTAGTTCAGTAATAGTTAAGAGTTTAGAGTTTTAGCTTAGATTCTTAGCTTAGAGTTTTAGTTTAGTTTACTTTTAGTTAAGAGTTTAGAGTTTTTTAGCTTAGATTCTTAGCTTAGAGTTTTTGTGATAGAGTTCTAGTTTTAGTTTAGTTTTTAAATTAAGAGTTTAGAGTTTTTTGCTTAGTCTTAGCTTAGAGTTTTAGTTAGAGTTCTAGTTTAGTTTAGTTTCAGTTAAGAGTTTAGAGTTTTACCATAGAGTTTTAGCTTAGAGTTCTAGTTAGAGTTGAAGTTTAGTTTAGTTACAGTTAAGAATTTAGTGTTTTAGCTTAGAGTCATAGCTTAGAGTTTTACTTAAAGTTGTAGTTTAGTTAAGTTTTAGTTAAGAGTTTGGTGTTTTACCTTAGAGTCTTAGCTTATGAGTTTTAGTTAGAGTTCTAGTTTAGTTTAGTTTTAGTAAGAGTTTAGAACTTTAGCTTAGAGTCTTAGCTTAGAGTTTTTGTTAGAGTTCTAGTTTATTTTAGTTTTAGTTATAAGTTTAGAGTTTTTAGCTTAGAGTCTTAGCTTAGAGTTTTTGTTGAAGTTCTAGTTTAGTTTAGTTTTAAGTTAATAGTTTAGGGGTTTTAGCTTAGAGTCTTAGCTTAGAGTTTTTGTTAGACTGAAGTTTAGTTTAGTAATAGTTAAGAGTTTAGAGTTTTAGCTTAGAGTCATAGCTTAGAGTTTTAATTAAAAGTTGTAGTTTAGTTAAGTTTTAGTTAAGAGTTTCGAGTTTTAGCTTAGAGACTTACCTTAGAGTTTATAGTTTAGTTTAGTTTTAGTTAAGAGTTTGGTGTTTTACCTTAGAGTCATAGCTTAGAGTTTTAGTTAGAGTTCTAGTTTAGTTTAGTTTTATAGAGTTTTTAGCTTAGAGTCTTAGCTTAGAGTTTTTTGGTTGAAGTTCTAGTTTAGTTTTAGTTAATAGTTTAGGGTTTTAGCTTAGAGTCTTTAGCTTAGAGTTTTACTTAAAGTTGTAGTTTAGTTAAGTTTTAGTTAAGAGTTTCGAGTTTTAGCTTAGAGACTTAGCTTAGAGTTATAGTTTAGTTTTTAGTTTTAGTTAAGAGTTTTGGTGTTTTACCTTAGAGTCATGGCTTAGAGTTTTAGTTAGAGTTCTAGTTTAGTTTAGTTTTAGTTAAGAGTTTAGAATTTGAGCTTAGAGTCTTAGTTTTTTTAGAGTTTTTTTTGTTGAAGTTCTAGTTAGAGTTCTAGTTCAGTTTAGTTTTAGTTAAGAATTTAGAGTTTTAGCTTAGAGTCTTAGCTTATAGTTTGTTTTAGAGTTCTAGTTTAGTTTAGTTTTAGTTACATAGTTTAGAGTTTTAGCTTAGAGTCTTACCTTAGAGTTTTTGTTAAAGTTGAGTTTAGTTTTAGTAATAGTTAAAGAGTTTAGAGTTTTAGCTTAGAGTCTTAGCTTAGAGTTTTTGTTAGAGTTCTAGTTTTAGATTAGTTTTAGTTAAGAGTTTAGAGTTTTTAGCTTAGAGTCTTAGCATAGAGTTTTTGTTGAAGTTTTAGTTAGTTTAGTAATAGTTAAGAGTTTAGAGTTTTAGCTTAGAGTCTTAGCTTAGAGTTTTTGTTAAAGTTGAAGTTTAGTTTAGTAATAGTTAAGAGTTTAGAGTTTTAGCTTAGAGTCTTAGCTTAGAGTTTTTGTTAAAGTTGAAGTTTAGTTTAGTAATAGTTAAGAGTTAGAGTTTAGCTTAGATTCTTAGCTTAGAGTTTTAGTTTAGTTTACTTTTAGTTAAGAGTTTAGAGTTTTTTAGCTTAGAGTCTTAGCTTAGAGTTTTTGTTTGAGTTCTAGTTTAGTTTAGTTTTAGTTAAGAGTTTAGAGTTTTTTGCGTAGCTTAGAGTCTTAGCTTAGAGTTTTAGTTAGAGTTCTAGTTTAGTTTTAGTTTAGTTAAGAGTTTAGAGTTTTACCATAGAGTCTTAGCTTAGAGTTCTAGTTAGAGTTGAAGTTTAGTTTAGTTACAGTTAAGAATTTAGTGTTTTTAGCTTAGAGTCATAGCTTAGAGTTTTACTTAAAGTTGTAGTTTAGTTAAGTTTTAGTTAGAGTTTCGAGTTTTGTTAGCTTAGAGTCTTAGCTTAGAGTTTTAGTTAGAGTTCTAGTTTAGTTTAGTTTTAGTTAAGAGTTTAGAATTTTAGCTTAGAGTCTTAGCTTAGAGTTTTTTGTTAGAGTTCTAGTTTATTTTAGTTTTAGTTATGAGTTTAGAGTTTATAGCTTAGAGTCTTAGCTTAGAGTTTTTGTGAAGTTCTAGTTTTTTTTATAGTTTAGTTTTAGTTAATAGTTTAGGGTTTTAGCTTAGAGTCTTAGCTTAGAGTTTTTGTTAGTCAGACTTGAAGTTTTAGTTTAGTAATAGTTAAGAGTTTTTTGGAGTTTTAGCTTAGAGTCATAGCTTAGAGTTTTAATTAAAGTTGTAGTTTAGTTAAGTTTTAGTTAAGAGTTTCGAGTTTTAGCTTAGAGACTTAGCTTAGAGTTTTAGTTTAGTTTAGTTTTAGTTAAGAGTTTGGTGTTTTACCCTTAGAGTCATAGCTTAGAGTTTTAGTTAGAGTTCTAGTTTAGTTTAGTTTTATAGAGTTTTTAGCTTAGAGTCTTAGCTTAGAGTTTTTTGTTGAAGTTCTAGTTTAGTTCTAGTTAATAGTTTAGGGTTTTCAGCTTAGAGTCTTAGCTTAGAGTTTTACTTAAAGTTGTAGTTTAGTTAAGTTTTAGTTAAGAGTTTTCGAGTTTTAGCTTAGAGACTTAGCTTAGAGTTATAGTTTAGTTCAGTTTTAGTTAAGAGTTTGGTGTTTTACCTTAGAGTCATAGCTTAGAGTTTTAGTTAGAGTTCTAGTTTAGTTTAGTTTTAGTTAAGAGTTTTTAGGATTTTAGCTTAGAGTCTTAGTTTAGAGTTTTTGTTGAAGTTCTAGTTTAGTATAGTTTTAGTTAAAAGTTTAGAGTTTTTAGCTTAGAGTCTTAGCTTAGAGTTTTTTAGTTAGAGTTCTAGTTTAGTTTAGTCTTAATTTAGAGTTTTTTTATAGAGTTCTAGCTTAGTTTAATTTTAGTTAAGAGTTTAATGTTTTATGTTTACCTTTGAGTTTTCAGTTAGAGTTCTAGTTTAGTTTACTTTTAGTTAAGAGTTTGGTGTTTTTGTTTTTACCTTAGAGTCTTAGCTAAGAGTTTTAGTTAGAGTTCTAGTTTAGTTTAGTTTTTAGTTAAGAGTTTAGAATTTAGCTTAGAGTCTTAGCTTAGAGTTTTAGTTAGGAGTTCTAGTTTATTTTAGTTTTAGTTAAGAGTTTAGAGTTTTTAGCTTAGAGTCTTAGCTTAGAGTTTTTGTTGAAGTTCTAGTTTAGTTTAGTTTTAGTTAATAGTTTAGAGTTTTAGTTAGAGTCTTAGCTTAGAGTTTTTTGTTAGACTTGAAGTTTAGTTTAGTAATAGTTAAGAGTTTAGAGTTTTAGCTTAGAGGCATAGCTTAGAGTTTTACTTAAAGTCGTAGTTTAGTTAAGTTTTAGTTAAGACTTTGGAGTTTTTTTAGCTTAGAGACTTAGCTTAGAGTTATAGTTTAGTTTAGTTTAGTTAAGAGTTTAGAGTATTTAGCTTAGAGTCTTAGCTTAGAGTTTTGTTAGAGTTCTAGTTTAGTTTAGTTATAGTTAAAGAATTTAGAGTTTTTAGCCTAGATTCAAAGCTTAGAGTTTTAGTTAAAGTTATTAGTTTCGTAAAGTTATAGTTAAGAGTTTAGAGTTTTACCATAGAGTCATAGCTTAGATTTTTTGTTAGAGTTCTAGTTCAGTTTAGTTTTTTAGTTAAGAGTTTAGAGTTTTAGCTTAGAGGTTTAGCTTATAGTTTTGTTTTAGAGTTCTAGTTTAGTTTAGTTTTTAGTTATAGTTTTAGAGTTTTAGCTTAGAGTCTTATCTTAGAGTTTTTTGTTAAAAGTTGAAGTTTAGTTTAGTAATAGTTTAAGAGTTTAGAGTTTAAGCTTAGAGTCTTAGCTTAGAGTTTTTGTTAGAGTTTCTAGTTTAGATTAGTTTTAGTTAAGGTTTAGAGTTTTTAGCTTAGAGTCTTAGCATAGAGTTTTTGTTTGAAGTTCTAGTTTAGTTTTTTAGTAATAGTTTAAGAGTTTAGAGTTTTAGCTTAGAGTCTTAGCTTAGAGTTTTTGTTAAAGTTGAAGTTTTAGTTTAGTAATAGTAAGAGTTTAGAGTTTTTTTAGCTTAGTAGTTCTTAGCTTAGAGTTTTTTGTTAAAGTTGAAGTTTAGTTTAGTAATAGTTTAAGAGTTTAGAGTTTTTAGCTTAGATTCTTAGCTTAGAGTTTTAGTTTAGTTTACTTTAGTTAAGAGTTTAGAGTTTTTTAGCTTAGAGTCTTATCTTAGAGTTTTTTGTTTGAGTTCTAGTTTAGTTTAGTTTTAGTTAAGAGTTTAGAGTTTTTTGCTTAGAGTCTTAGCTTAGAGTTTTAGTTAGAGTTCTAGTTTAGTTTAGTTTTAGTAAGAGTTAGAGTTTTACCATAGAGTCTTAGCTTAGAGTTCTAGTTAGAGTTGATTTTTAGTTTAGTTACAGTAAGAATTTAGTGTTTTAGCTTAGAGTCATAGCTTAGAGTTTTACTTAAAGTTGTTTAGTGTTTAGTTAAGTTTTAGTTAAGAGTTTCGAGTTTTAGCTTAGAGTCTTAGCTTAGAGTTTTAGTTAGAGTTCTAGTTTTAGTTTAGTTTTAGTTAAGAGTTTAGAAATTTTAGCTTTAGAGAGTCTTAGCTTAGAGTTTTTGTTAGAGTTCTAGTTTATTTTAGTTTTAGTTATGAGTTTAGAGTTTTTTTTTTTAGCTTAGAGTCTTAGCTTAGAGTTTTTGTTGAAGTTTCTAGTTTTTAGTTTAGTTTTAGTTAATAGTTTTAGGGTTTTAGCTTAGAGTCTTAGCTTAGAGTTTTTGTTAGACTTGAAGTTTAGTTTAGTAATAGTTAAGAGTTTAGAGTTTTAGCTTAGAGTCATAGCTTAGAGTTTTAATTAAAGTTGTAGTTTTAGTTAAGTTTTAGTTAAGAGTTTCGAGTTTTTAGCCTTAGCTTAGAGACTTAGCTTAGAGTTTTAGTTTAGTTTAGTTTTTTAGTTAAGAGTTTGGTGTTTTCACCTTAGAGTCATAGCTTAGAGGTTTTAGTTAGAGTCTAGTTTAGTTTAGTTTTATAGAGTTTTTAGCTTAGAGTCTTAGCTTAGAGTTTTTGTTTGAAGTTCTAGTTTAGTTTTAGTTAATAGTTTAGGGTTTTTAGCTTAGAGTCTTAGCTTAGAGTTTTACTTAAAGTTGTAGTTTAGTTAAGTTTTAGTTAAGAGTTTCGAGTTTTAGCTTAGAGACTTAGCTTAGAGTTTTAGTTAAAGTTATAGTTTAGTAAAGTTATAGTTAAGAGTTTAGAGTTTTACCTTAGAGTCATAGCTTAGAGTTTTAGTTAGAGTTCAGTTTAGTTTTAGTTAAGAGTTTAGAGTTTTAGCTTAGAGTCCTTAGCTTATAGTTTGTGTTAGAGTTCTAGTTTAGTTTAGTTATAGTAAAGAGTCCCGAGTTTTTAGCTTTGAGTCTTAGCTTAGAGTTTCTGTTAGAGTTCTAGTTTAGTTTGCTTCTAGTTAAGAGTTTAGAGTTTTAGCTTAGAGTCCTTAGCTTATAGTTTGTGTTAGTTCTAGTTTTAGTTTAGTAATAGTTAAGAGTTAAACATCTCTCCATGTTTAAGTTAGGTTAGGTTAGGCTAGATTAAGTTATGTTAGGTCAGGTTAGGTTAGCCTACGTACTTGCACGTACGTAGGCTAACCTAACCTAACATAACTTAATCTAACATAACCTAACTTAAACATGGAGAGATGTTTAACTCTTAACTATTACTAAACTAAACTAGAACTCTAACACAAACTATAAGCTAAGACTCTAAGCTAAAACTCTAAACTCTTAACTAGAAGTAAAACTAAACTAGAAACTCAACTCTAGAAAAAACTCTAAGCTAAGACTCTAAGCTAAAAACTCGGGACTCTTAACTATAACAAAACTAAACTACGAACTCTAACACAAACTATAAGCTAAGACTCTAAGCTAAAACTCTAAACTCTTAACTAAAACTAAACTGAACTAGAACTCTAACTAAAACTCTAAGCTATGACTCTAAAGTAAAACTCTAAACTCTTAACTATAACTTTACTAAACTATAACTTTAACTAAAACTCTAAGCTAAACTCTAAGCTTTAAAACTGAATTCTTACTATAACTAAACTAAACTAGAACTCTAACTAAAAAACTCTAAGCTAAGACTCTAAGGTAAAACTCTAAACTCTTAACTAAAACTTAACTAAACTACAACTTTAAGTAAAACTCTAAGCTATGACTCTAAGCTAAAACGCTAAATTCTTAACTGTAACTAAAACTAAACTTCAACTCTAACTAGAACTCTAAATTAAGACTCTATTGGTATAACTCTATCTAAACTCTTAACCTAAAAAGCTAAACTAAACTAGAACTCTAACTAAAACTCTAAGCTAAGACTCTAAGCAAAAAACTCTAAGCTCTTAACTAAAACTAAACTAAACTAGAACTCTAACAAAAACTCTAAGCTAAGGCTCGAAGCTAAAAAACTCTAAACTCTTAACTAAAAGTAAACTAACTAAAACTCTAAGCTAAGAATCTAAGCTAAAACTCTAAACTCTTAACTATTACTAAACTAAACTTCAAATTTAAACAAAAACTCTAAGCTAAGACTCTAAGCTAAAACTCTAAACTCTTAACTATTACTAAAACTAAACTTCAACTTTAACAAAAACTCTAAGCTAAGACTCAAAGCTAAAACTCTAATCTCTTAAACTATTACTAAACTAAACTAGAACTTCAACAAAAACTCTATGCTAAGACTCTAAGCTAAAAACTCTAAACTCTTAACTAAAACTAAACTAAACTAGAACTCTAACAAAAAACTCTAAGCTATGACTCTATGGTAAAGCTCTAAACTCTTAACTATAACTTTACTAAACTATAACTTTAACTAAAACTCTAAGCTTTGACTCTAGGCTAAAACTCTAAATTCTTAACTATAACTAAACTAAACTAGAACTCTAACAAAAACTCTAAGCTAAAAAACTCTAAACTCTTAACTAAAACTAAACTTAAACTATAACTCTAAGCAAGTCTCTAAGCTAAAACTCGAAAACTCTTAACTAAAACTTAACTAAACTACGACTTTAAGTAAAACTCTAAGCTATGACTCTAAGCTAAAACTCTAAAACTCTTAACTATTACTAAACTAAACTTTCAAGTCTAACAAAAACTCTAAGCTAAGACTCTAAGCTAAAACCTCTAAAACTCTTAACTAAAACTAAAATAAACTAGAACTGTAACAAAAACTCTAAGCCAAGACTCTAAGCTAAATTCTAAAACTCTTAACTAAAACTAAACTAAACTAAACTAGAACTCTAACTAAAACTCTAAGCTAAGACTCTAACAGTTTAAAACAACAAACTCTTAACTAAAACTAACCTAAACTATGAACTCTAACTGGAACTCAAAGGTATAAACATTAAACTCTTAACTAAAATTAAACTAAACTAGAAACTCTATAAAAAAAAACTCTAAGTTAAGACTAAACTAAACTAGAACTCTAACAAAAACTCTAAGCTAAGGACTCTAAGCTAAAAAAAAAAACTCTAAACTTTTTTTAACTAAAACTATAACTAAACTAGAACTTCAACAAAAAACTCTAAACTAAGACTCCAAGCTAAAAACTCTAAACTCTTAACTCTAAACTAAAATAAACTAGAACTCTAACAAAAACTCTAAGCTAAGACTCTAAGCTAAAATTCTAAACTCTTAACTAAAACTAAACTAAACTAGAACTCTAACTAAAACTCTAAGCTATGACTCTAAGGGTAAAACACCAAAAACTCTTAACTAACAACTAAACTAAACTATAACTCTAAGCTAAGTCTCTAAGCTAAAACTCGAAACTCTTAACTAAAACTTAACTAAACTACAAACTTTAAGTAAAACTCTAAGCTATGACTCTAAGCTAAAACTCTAAACTCTTAACTATTACTAAACTAAAATTCAAGTCTAACAAAAACTCTAAGCTAAGACTCTAAGCTAAAACCCTAAACCATTAACTAAAACTAAACATAAACTAGAACTTCAACAAAAAACTCTAAGCTAAGACTCTAAGCTAAAAAAAACTCTATAAAACTAAACTAAACTAGAACTCTAACTAAAACTCTAAGCTATGACTCTAAGGTAAAACACCAAAACTCTTAACTAAAACTAAACTAAACTATAACTCTAAGCTAAGTCTCTAAGCTAAAACTCTAAACTCTTTAACTAAAAAACTTAACTAAACTACAACTTTTTTCTTTAATTAAAACTCTAAGCTATGACGCTAAGCTAAAACTCTAAACTCTTAACTATTACTAAACTAAAACTTCAAGTCTAACAAAAATCTAAGCTAAGACTCTAAGCTAAAACCCTAAACTATTAACTAAAACTAACTAAACTAGAACTTCAAACAAAAAAACTTAAGCTAAGACTCTAAGCTAAAAACTCTAAACTCATAACTAAAACTAAAATAAACTAGAACTCTAACAAAAACTCTAAGCTAAGACTCTAAGCTAAAAATTCTAAACTCTTACTAAAACTAAACTAAACTAGAACTCTAAGCTAAGACTCTAAGGTAAAACACCAAACTCTTAACTAAAACTTAACTAAACTTCAACTTTAAGTAAAACTCTAAGCTATGACTCTAAAGCTACAAAACACTAAATTCTTAACTGTAACTAAAACTAAACTTCAACTCTAACTAGAACTCTAAGTTAAGACTCTATGGTAAAACTCTAAACTCTTAACTAAAACTAAACTAAACTAGAACTCTAACTAAAGCTCTAAGCTAAGACTCTAAGCAAAAAAACTCTAAACTCTTAACTAAAACTAAACTAAACTAGACCTAACAAAAACTCTAAGCTAAGACTCTAAGCTAAAAAACTCTAAACTCTAACTAAAGTAAACTAAACCTAAAACTCTAAGCTAAGAATCTACGCTAAAACTCTAACTCTTAACTATTACTAAACTAAAGTTTCAACTTTAACAAAAACTCTAAGCTATGGACTCTAAGCTAAAAACTCTAAACTCTTAACTATTACTAAACTAAACTTCAACTTTAACAAAAATCTAAGCTAAGACTCTAAGCTAAAACTCTAAACTCTTAACTATTACTAAACTAAACTAGAACTTCAACAAAACTCTATGCTAAGACTCTAAGCTAAAACTCTAAACTCTTAACTAAAACTAAAACTAAACTAGAACTCTAACAAAAAACTCTAAGCTAAGACTCTAAGCTAAACTCTAAACTCTTAACTATTACTAAACTAAACTTCAACTTTAACAAAACACTCTAAGGTAAGACTCTAAGCTAAAAACTCTAACTATTAACTAGAACTAAACTAAACTAGAACTCTAACACAAACTATAAGCTAAGACTCTAAGCTAAAACTCTAAACTCTTAACTAAAACTAAACTGGACTAGAACCCCAACAAAACTCTAAGCTATGACTCTAAGGTAAAAACTCTAAACTCTTAATTATAACTTTACTAAACTATAACTTTAACTAAAACTCTAAGCTATGACTCTAAGCTAAAACTCTAAATTCTTAACTATAACTAAACTAACTAGAACTCTAACAAAAACTCTAAGCTAAGACTCTAAGCTAAAAAACTCTAAACTCTTAACTAAAACTAAACTAAACTATAACTCTAAGCTAAGTCTCTAAGCTAAAACTCAAAACTCTTAACTAAAACTTAACTAACTACAACTTTAAGTAAAACTCTAAGCTATGACTCTAAGCTAAAAACTCTAAACTCTTAAACTATTACTAAAAACTAAACTTCAAGTCTAACAAAAACTCTAAGCTAAGACTCTAAGCTAAAAACTCTAAACTATTAACTACGACTAAACTAAACTAGAACTTCAACAAAAACTCTAAGCTAAGACTCTAAGCTAAAAACTCTAAACTCTTAACTAAAACTAAAATAAACTAGAACTCTAACAAAAACTCTAAGCTAAGACTCTAAGCTAAAATTCTAAACTCTTAACTAAAACTAAACTAAACTAGAACTCTAACTAAAACTCTAAGCTAAGACTCTAAAGTAAAACACCAAACTCTTAACTAAAACTAAACTAAACTAGAACTCTAACTGAAACTCAAAGGTAAAACATCAAACTCTTAACTAAAATTAAACTAAACTAGAACTCTATAAAAAACTCTAAGTTTAAGACTGAACTAAACTAGAACTCTAACAAAAATTCTAAGCTAAGACTCTAAGCTAAAAACTCTAAACTTTTAACTTAAACTAAACTAAACTAGAACTTCAACAAAAACTCTAAACTAAGACTCTAAGCTAAAAAACTCTAAACTCTTAACTAAAACTAAAAATAAACTAGAACTCTAACAAAAACTCTAAGCTAAGACTCTAAGATAAAATTCTAAACTCTTAACTAAAACTAAACTAAACTAGAAACTCTAACTAAAACTCTAAGCTAAGACTCTAAGCTAAAAACTCTAAACTCTTACTAAAACTAAAATAAAATTGAAACTCTAACAAAAACTCTAAGCTAAACTCTAAGCTAAAATTCTAAACTCTTAACTAAAACTAAACTAAACTAGAACTCTAACTAAAACTCTAAGCTAAGACTCTAAGGTAAAACACCAAACTCTTAACTAAAACTAAACTAAACTAGAACTCTAACTGAAACTCAAAGGTAAAACATCAAACTCTTAACTAAAATTAAACTAAACTAGAACTTTATCAAAAAAAAAACTCTAAGTTAAGACTAAACTAAACTAGAACTCTAACAAAAAACTCTAAGCTAAGACTCTAAGCTAAAACTCTAAACTTTTAACTAAAACTAAACTAAACTAGAACTTCAACAAAAAACTCTAAGCTAAGACTCTAAGCTCAAAACTCTAAAACTCTTAACTAAAACTAAAATAAACTAGAACTCTAACAACAAAAAAACTCTAAGCTAAGACTCTAAGCTAAAATTCTAAACTCTTAACTAGAACTAAAAACTAGAACTCTAACTAAAACTCTAAGCTATGACTCTAAGGTTAAAACATCAAACTCTTAACTAAAACTAAACTAGAACTCTATCAAAAACTCTAAGCTAATACTCTAAGCTAAAAACTCTGAACTCTTAACTAAAACTAAAATAAACTAGAACTCTAACAAAAACTCTAAGCTAAGACTCTAAGCTAAAATTCTAAACTCTTAACTAAAACTAAACTAAACTAGAACTCGAACTAAAACTTTTAAGCTATGACTCTAAGGTAAAAAACATCGAACTCTTAACTAAAACAAAACTAAACTAGAACTCTATCAAAAAACTCTAAGCTAAGACTCTAAGCTAAAAAAAAAGCTCTAAACTCTTAACTAAAACTAAACTAAAACTATAACTCTAAGCTAAGTCTCTAAGCTAAAACTCTAAACTATTAACTAAAACTAAACTAAACTAGAACTTCAACATAAACTCTACGCTAAGACTCTAAGCTAAAAACTCTAAACTCTTAACTAAAAAACTAAAATAAACTAGAACTCTAACAAAAACTCTATGCTAAGACTCTAAGCTAAAACACCAAACTCTTAACTAAAAACTAAGCTAGAACTCTAACTGAAACTCAAAGGTAAAACATCAAACTCTTAACTAAAATTAAACTAAACTAGAACTCTAACAAAAAAAAGTCTAAGTTAAGACTCTAAGCTAAAACTCGAAACTCTTAACTAAAACTTAGCCAAACTAAAACTTTAAGTAAAAACTCTAAGGTATGACTCCAAGCTAAAACTCGAAACTCTTAACTGTAACTAAACTAAACTTCAACTCTAACTAAAACTCTAAGCTAAGACTCTAAGCTAAAAACTCTAAACTCTTAACTAAAACTAAACTAAACTAGAACTCTAACAAAAACTCTAAGCTAAGACTCTAAGCTAAAACTCGAAACTCTAAACTAAAACTTAACCAAACTATAACTTTAAGTAAAATTCTAAGCTAAGACTCTAAGCTAAAAACTCTAAACTCTTAATTAAAACTAAACTAAACTAGAACTCTAACAAAAAACTCTAAGCTAAGACTCTAAGCTAAAAACTCTAAACTTTTAACTAAAACTAAACCAAACTATAACTCTAAAGCTAAAAGGATGGGTACTTCAATTGTTAAAATGGGTTTAGGATGGTCACTAAGAAAGGAACTTGCTCTGAAATGGTCTTTGAAAAGTATTTCTTGGTGTTGAGGTAGCCAAAAAGCTATAAGTCTAGTTGTAGGTGAAAAAGATAAGTACTTCAAGTTGGAAAATGGGTTAAGGAGGGACATTAACCCTAGAAGGGTAAGCTTTCGTAAATTTTACGACGCAAAAACACTTTTTCGCGGTTGCCATGGAAACGGATGCATTGAGCGAGCCGACCTCCCCGATATGCTAATATTATGACTAGCCAGTTCTTGTGCCGTCACCGAGGTTTTATTATCTGAACCGGTTGGGGAGATATTAAGGGTGAGTAGTAAAATTTACGAAAGCTTACCATCTACGTAACTTTTTCACCTATTTCAGGAAAAAGGGATTTTTTGATCAAAACTTGGTAATTAGTAAGTTTCTTCGGACAATGAGGTTAGATCAGTTTTTTAACGTTGTTGACAAGCTTCGTAGCAAATTTTTCGTGAGGAAATAGCAAATGAAAATGCTGAATTTGGCTATTTTCTGATTTAACAAATGAGCAGCTAAAATTTTTCTTTTTGCAGAATGACTTCGCGACGGCTTTCAGATGCGGAAAATCCTGCGTCTGCTTGAATCACAAGATGGTGAAGCAGCAGAGGATTCTTGTAGACAATGAGGAGGACCAGGAAATCCTTGACATTTCTAATAGCGAAGATTCCGATGATGACTATTTTCCTCCAGACGAGAACGAATATAGCAGCCCTGATGAAAACCTTTCTACTACAGTGAGTTTAAGCCAGCCGTATTTGAAGCGTAAAAAAACCGTTGCTGAAGGTCCTATATCTCCTGAATCGTCAAATGAGACCGATGACGACCCTCCTCTATCCTCTCAGCTGCCAGGGGACGACATATTGTCATTCCAAGGAAAAAATTTTTGAAAGGAAAGAATGGTCATCGATGGTCGGCTGTCCCGCCGTCCAGACCTAACAAGGCAAAGGTGAGAAACATTGTTAGAGGTGTAGCTGGTCCTGTAAGTGGGCGATGCAAAAGCGGCCAAAACTGAACTGTCAGCATTTCACCTGTTTTTTTCAAACGCTGTCATCGAGAAATAACGAAACATACGAACGAGGAAATAGTGAGGAAGAAAGACTCGTATTCACAGCAAAGTGCAACCACTGCTGCAACGACTGAGATAGAAGTTAGGGCCCTAGTTGGTATCCTCATTCTCTCAGGCTCACTCAAAGATGGGCATCTTTCGACCGAGGAGCTGTTTGACACCCAATTGAGTGGCTCTGCGTACCATGCCACCATGAGCCGTCAGCGCTTCAGATTCTTGGTCAATTGTTTGCGGTTCGATGACAAAAATAGTCGGGAAGAACGAAGAAAACATGATTCGTTTGCACCTATAAGGGGAAACGTGGGAATTGATCATACAGAGCTGCAAAGAACATTTTCGCCCAGGAATCAACGTCACTACCGACGAGCAGCTTTTAGTATTCCGTGGACGCTGTCCTTTTAGAATGTACATTCCCAACAAACCTAGCAAGTACGGACTTAAGATTGTCATGATTTGCGACGTTGGAACAAAGCACATGGTGAATGCAATGCCATATTTGGGAAAGGCGGCAAGGACTGACGGATTTCCACTAGGACCATACTATGTGCGAGAGCTCACAAGACCTATCTGGGGGACAAATAGAAATGTCACGACTGACAACTGGTTTACATCGATTCCGTTTGCAGCAGAACTACTGAAAGAACCGTATCGACTGACTACAGTTGGTACAGTACGAAAAAACAAGAGAGAAATTCCGGAAGAGCTGCTTGTAAGCAAAGGGATAATCACAGGATCCTCAATGTTCTGTTTTCGATCGGGAGCTGACTCTAGTGTCTTATCTTCCTAAGCCATTAAAAATGATCCTGCTTCTGTCAACTTGCCATGAGGGTACCAGTATCACATATCCAAGCAAGAAGCCTGAGATCATTGAGTACTACAATAAACACCAAGGCGGTGTAGACACATTTGAACAAATGTGTAGTTCAATGTCAGCGGCTCGGAAGACCAACAGGTGGCCCATGTGCATGTTTTATGGGCTGATCAACATCGCGTGTATCAACAGTTATGTCATCTACTCCTTCAATATCTCCAAATCTGATGGAAGACCACTTTCACGAAAGGATTTCATGAATGTTCTGTTCAAAGAGTTGACCCAGCCGCATATGACTACTCTCTTAGAAACCCCCACTTTGCAGCGCTCGATCAGACTCGATATCAGTCAAACAATGGAGGTGACAGGTGAAATACATTCAGGAACGTCTGTGGAAGGGAGAAGAACGACCTGCAGCCTTTGCCCAGCGCGCATTTGCCGAATGACTACCAATTTTTGCAACCACTGCAAAAAGCAGTTGTGCGGTGAACACCGTGCGAAGTCATGCATACCATGTGACTCCAAGAATGAAAGCAACCTTTTGTGCTGTGTAAAACATCATACTGAAGATCTGTTTTTGATAATTTCCCACTTACTTTTTAAAATATACTTAAGTGATGAGTTTTAAAAGTCAATGTTTCTACAAGTAGTAATTTTTACGAAAGCTTACCATCTACGTAACTTTTTGGGAAGCTTAACTTTCTAGGTTAAGAAAGTAACTTGCTCTGAAATGGTCTTTGAAAAGTATTTCTTGGTGTTGAGGTATCCAAAAAGCTGTAAAGTATGGTTGTGGTGAAAAAGATAAAGTACTTCAAGTTGAAAAAAATGGGTTTAGGATGGACATTAAGAAAGCAACAACTTGTTCCCGTCAGGACCTCCTGATAGGGTTCTAACCGATTTGTAATCAATTTCTCAGAAATCCAGTTGTCTTAGTCGATTACGTCATTCTATGCCCATATATGGACCCCCGTCATGACCTTCTGATAGGGTTCTAGCGATTATGTAATCAATTTCTCAGAAATCCAACTATCCTAGTCGATTACGTCATTCTATGCCCATACATAGACCTCCGTCATGACCTTCTGATAGGGTTTTTCTACCGATTATTTAATCAATTTCTCAGAAATCCAGCTGTCCTAGTCGATTACGTCATTCTATGCACATATATGGACTCCCGTCATGACCTTCTGATAGGGTTCTACCGATTATGTAATCAATTTCTCAGAAATCCATTTGTCCTAGTTGATTACGTCATTCTATTGACACATAAATGGATTCCCGTCACGAGCTCCTGATAGGGTTCTACCGATTATGTGATCAATTTCTCAGGAATTCTCTCCTTTCGATTACGCAATTACGCATCAATATCTTTTCCCCACCTTCCCCTTAGAAACAACAAATTAATTCCCCTTTTCTTGAATCAATAATTCCCCTTAGAAACAACAAATTAATTCTCCTTTCGTGAATCAATAATTCCCCTTAGAAACAACAAATTAATTCCCCTTTCTTGAATCAATAATTCCCCTTAGAAACAACAAATTAATTCCCCTTTCGTTGTCAATCAATCAATCATGACATCATCTGTCATGTGTGATCTAAACTTTGCCTCGGAAACAATTCTGGTCGAACTCCAAAGATATTAATAAACTTCCGGAAACAATTTGATTAATGACTGTCAGCACAGGTGTTCCAAATTCCCAATCGATTACGCAATCAATTTCTCAGAAATCCATCTCCTCTAGGGACTCTATGCCCATATTAGGACCATAAACCACGTGGTTCGTCCCGGACCTTTAGGGTCATCTCTACTTGGGGGGGAGGGTTGACATGCCCAATATGCCTAAAGACATAGTAGTTAGACCGTTCTAATATGCTGAACAAAATGGCTGTCTCAAAATTTTGAATGAATGCATTTTGGAAAATGAATGGACTTAAGAGAAGAGATGCTTGCCCTCCAACCTGTTTTTACTCTTAAAAAGGGGCACCAGAAACTTTTAATTTTGGATCGAATTAGCTCCTTTAAAAGTTTTTTAACGATATTTCTAGCTATTATAGAGTGGTCCTGCCTATGATATTTGCTTATATGCTCTTTTGAAAAACCTGCATGTATGCAGTTTTTTTCGTTTAATTGGAACTCCTCCTAAACCTTCCCTAGAACTTTCACCTTAATACCCTTAGCGTCATTAGTTACAGCAACTGCAGTGGCAGTCTTAAAAGTATACACATAGTGCCTTCTGGCTTCTTCAAAATCCCCCACAACTTACCTTTAAAGGTCAAACTTAATAATATAAGTTGTTCTTCAGATATCGATTTGTAACCTTTTTGAAAGTCCACATTAGTTCAACATCCACCAAAATATTCCTTGAAAGCTTCACATTAATGACATTAGCTTGCACAGTAGCAATTGTTTGTAGCAGCATTAGTTAGCAGTATGCTCATAGCACCTTTGGTTTCTGCATCATCCCTTTCAACACACACTGAAAATTTCAGCTTAATACCATCAACCGTTCCTGAAGTATGTCTGATGCGTCCACTTCATAGCCTGTGAGGCCACAGTTTGTTTCGAATTAGTGTCATACAGTTTCTATATATCCCAATTTTTTCGGCCTAATATCCTTAGTTTTAATAGAAGTGGTAGTAGTAGTAGCAGTAGAATTAATTGTAGTAACCTATTCTTAGTGGCAGTATACCCTTTTCACACCTGCATACAGGCGGCGTATTGTGATTCTGTTTACCTTCCCCCCTCAAAATTTTTTTTTTTGGAAAATTTCACCTTATTACCCTTAGGCATAGTTGTAATAGTAGTCAGAGTAGTAGTATTGATATTTAATATTTCTCGTAATAGTATTGAAACGCAATAGCACTACTAGCAGCAGTAGGATTTACATATTGCCTTTTGGTCAGTAGAACATCCCTCTCATCAAGTCCTAGAAGTTTCAATTTGACGCCATTAGCCATTGCTATGACATTGTTTATATACCCTTTTGATAACCTATATGTTCATATACTTCTTGAAATTTTCATCTCAATACTCTTATCCTTACAAGGAGTTTGCAATACAAGTAGTAATAATAGTAATAGTAGAAGTAGTGTAGTAGCAGTAATAAATGTAGCAGTAACACTAGCCTTAGCAGTAGTGAGCACATATTGCCTTTTGGTGAAATGATCTTCTCCTTTAAGCATTCTTTAAAATTTCCAACTTAATACCCAAATCAATTCTTGAGATACGCTTTTTGCCAATGTTTATATGCACAACGTGTTTTGATTTAGTTCTACGCTGAACAAATCTCAAAATTTTTATTGGATGCGTTTGGGGAAGTGGTGGGCATGGGACGGGGGTCACTTACCCTCCGATCACTTTTTGACTATTAAAAAGGGCACTAGCCGTTTCAATTTCCAATCGACTGAGAAACTTTTCAAAGCTTTTACGACAACTCCTTCGATACAAAGTGCCCTGGTCTAAAAAAACAAAACAAAAAAAAAAACAAAAAAAAAAAACTTTGTGCCCACATCACTCTTTACTTAGGCAGCGCTATTACGCTACGTGTGATATTGCACACCATTTTGACGATCTGAATTCACATGCTGTCTTTCGATTCAGTCTTACATCCAAGACACTATGTGCATACAAGTTGGCGAAAGGACATACCTACAAAGTTTCAGAAACTGCTAAGGGTATCAAGATAAAACTTTCAGGGAATGTTTTAGGGGGATGCTGAGCTAAATCAAAAGACCCTGTGTATATTCAGGTTGTCAAAGAGTCATATTTAACAACATCTCAGAAAGGACTTAGGGCATCACGTTAAAACTTTATGGGAATAGTGAGGAAGGTGTTGCATTAAATCAAAAGACAGTATGTTCATCCTACTTGTAAAAAGGGTGAGTCTGTAAATTCTTACGAACCACTAAAGGTAGCCTATTAAGCTGAAAATTCGAGAGAAA
Organism: Artemia sinica; assembly: GCA_027921565.1. Lineage (NCBI taxonomy): Eukaryota > Metazoa > Arthropoda > Branchiopoda > Anostraca > Artemiidae > Artemia > Artemia sinica. The sequence continues at coordinate 51,036,047 of CM051259.1, read as the reverse complement.
TTTGGTGGGGTGTTGAACTAAATCAAAAAATACTATAGGCGTCCAAGCGGTCAAATGGACGCATCTGCAATATTTCAGGAATGACTAGGGGTAAGAAGTTGGAAGTTTCCATAGCATGACGACGGGGATGTTGAACTAAACCAAATGATTATAGGTACATCCACGTTATCAAAAGGGCATATCTGTAGTATTTCAGGCGTGACTAAGGTATTACAATCAAAATTCACGGCACATGTTAAACTAAATCAAAAAGACACTAGATTCATTTTGTTTATTAAAGGGTTTGTCTGCAATATCTGTGGAACGACTAAGGGCTTAAGTTGGAATTATCGGAGAATGCTGAGGTAGATATTGAACTAACCAAAAAAAATTTAAGTGTGTTCAGGTTGTCAAAATTGCCTATATGCTATATTTCAAGAGCCCTTAGTGTATTAAGTTGAAACTTTCGTGGAAATTTAAGGGGGATTTAAGACTAAGTCGAAAGACACTATGTGTACCCAGATTGTCAGTACTGCGTATCTCAGGAGCAGCTAATGGTAACCCTTGAAACTTCCAGGACATGGTGTTGAGGATGTTAGACTATATTATTATACAATGTCTGCATCCAGGATGTCAAAATGGCGTATTCGCAGTATCTCAGGAACGTGTTAATGGTATTAAGTTGAAACTTCCAGTGTATGTTGTGGGGGGATGTTGACTAAATCAAAAGACACTATGTGCATTCCGGTGGTCAAAGGGCATATTTCAATTGTATCTGAAACGGCTAAAGGATGTTAAGTTGCTACTTTTAGTAATGTTGAGGGATCTTGAACTAAACTGAAAGACACAGTGTGCATCGAAGTGGTCAAAAGAACTACCTGCAATATTTCAGGAATGACTAAAGGCACTAACTTGGTAATTTCAGGAAATTTAGAGGAGAAAGGTGTTGAATAAGTTAAAAGACACTATGTGGATTCAAGTTGTCAGAAGGGTATATCTGAAATGTCTTGGGAACTACGAAATGTTGTAAGGTGAAACTTTAAGGGAATGGTAGAAGAGTGTTAAACTAAATCAAAGTTGCCAAATGCATCTATTGATTAAAAATGCATCTGCAATACATCAGGAACAGCTAAGGTTATGATGTTGAAAATTTCAGGGAATTTTTAGGAGCTGTTCCCGAAGTAATACAAACACACCATTTTGTCAGTCTCATGTAGATGCACCATTTATAAAATATGGATGCATATAGTATCTTTTGTTCTAGTTCAGCATCTGCCTCAAGATCTTCTGTAAGTTGAAACGCAATACCCCTTTCCACTGCTTAGATATTTAGAATAAACCCCTTTTGAAAACTGGATGCAAATTATCTTTTGATTTAGTTCAACATTCCCATCAATGAGCCCTAAAATTTTCAACTTACCACCCCGTAGCCGTTCCTGAGGTATCTCAAATACGCCCTTTTGGCAATCTGAATAAATATAGTGCCTTTTAATCTAATTAAAAATCAGCATTAAAAGCCAGTTTTGATGTGTTAATGTCATCAAAATACATCTAATATAACTATGAATAAAAAACAATTCAATTAATTGAAATATAACCAATTCATCAATAACTTCAAAACATGCTTTAAAAAAAAGAAATTGTCAAACGAGGCAAATTGCTTTTTGACACTGAATCTGGGTTGGTAACTTTTATTTTGATTTGTCTTAGTGATAAAAGTTTATTGCGAAAATAAGTTTTATGGGTATTTCGATAATTGGCCTGAAGCCTCCAAAATTGCGTTGGAACGAAATTTTATTTCGGGTACTTCTATCGAGACTGTACCATTGGAATAACCATAGGCAGAAAATCCCACTTAGGAGAACTACATTCCTCCATCTTAAGCATCAAGGAAAATCCCTTTTTCAGATGGGACCCAGTGATTTGTCTCATTTTTCTTTTCTTTCCTTTTTTATCGTCGCCACCAGTTGGTTGCTGAACCATCATAGACGGGTTTTAAAGACTCATTCAAAATGGAATTACTGCATCTACGTAACTTTTACATGTATAAAACATAATTTTAATTAAAACCACAATTTTTTGACAAAACTGTATCTTCAAATACAAGATGACATAACACGTGATCCTTTGGCCAAGCTATCATAACACAAATATCTTCTGAAAATTGCTACTCTCGGTGGTATGATGTCGTCTTTGAGTAACTCCGCTGCCCGATTCACTGTGGTTCGTTCTTTACTAGATCCAATAAGAAAACATCGAAGGCTTTTCCCTCTGTGTGATGCATATTTGCCATATAAGGATAGGACCTTCATTTAGTAGAGAGTTTTACAAGATGCTCCTTGTCTAAACCAAGCCACTAAATATTTAAAGTAATTTTACTAAGAAGAACAAGGTATGACGATAGCCCCTTCATTAGCTCCCCCACTTCCGTCACTGCCATCTCCAAACTTTTGTGTTGTTTTATTTGCAAAAATGAAAGCCATTTCTTTAAAAGCTTGACTTTTTGTCTTAATTTTTCAGAACAACTGCTCCAACACAACCTTACACTATAAAACACTGTAATCAGAGGCAACGCTATAGTGTTGCCTATAATAAAGGCCGTACGGATCCTATGTTTTTTTTTCCAGACGCATTCATATGGAAGGGGTCGTCGCATAAACTTCAAAGGGGGCTCATTCGATTGCAAATCGAGAGGTCTAGTGCCCCTTTTAAGAGTCAAAAGAGATCGGACGGCAACTTCCCTCATACCCTTTTTTTCCCAAATGCATCCGATGAAAATTTTGAGGTAGCCATTTTGTTAAGAATAGTTCAAAGACCATATAAAAAAACTCCGGGGTCGACACAACCCCCCAGGGTCCAGAGGCAGGCGTTGCAAGTATTGCCCTGGGGGCAAATATGGTTCTTATAGAAGGGATACTTGTATAAACTTCAGAGAGGACTCATTTGATTGGAAACTAAAAGTTCTGGTCCACTTTCTAAGATTTAAAAGAGATCCAAGGGTAACTAGCCCCCCCACGCCCTTTTTTTACCCCACACCCATGCGATAAAATTTTGAGATAGCCATTTTTTTTTTAAAAATAGTTCAAACACCAGATAACAAAACTCCGGTGTCAACACAAATCCCCAGGGCCCGGGGGCAGGCGTTGTAAGGTATGCCCTGGGGGCATAATTGGTTCTTATGGAAGGGATGCTCCTATAAAATTCAGAGAGGGCTTATTTGATTGGAAATTGAAAGTTTTAGTTTACTTTTTAAGAGTTAAAAGTTATCAGGAGGGCAACTAGCCCCTTTCCCCTCCTCTCCTTTTTTCCCCCCAATCCAACCCATCCGATAAAAATTTTGAGATGACCATTTTGTTAAAAATAGTTCAAAGGTCAGATAACAAAAGTTCGGTGTCGACACAACCCCCAGGGTCCGGGGGTAGGCGTTGTAAGTTATGGCCTTGGGGCAAATATGTTTCTTATAGAAGGGATGCACGTATAAACTTCAGAGAGGGCTCATTTGCTTGGGAATTGAAAGTTCTAGTTCACCT
>CM051259.1:51007538-51027538 GCA_027921565.1 Artemia sinica | reverse complement strand
GAATAAATGATACCCAAAACAAACAGAAATTAAATAAATAATCACAGCAAAAAACATACAACAAGTAATAATATAAATGCTTAGATTGAATATGAAAATCAATCTTGAAACGAAAAAAAATATTTTGCTATTGAAGTATAAATGAAACTTGAAACGAACAGAAGTGAAATAAACAATCAATGCAAACAATTATACAATAGATATTAATGTAAATTAATGATAAATCTTAAAATAAGTGAAACTTAAATTGGATATGCAAATCAAGCTTGAAACGAATAAAAATCACTACAAACAAGAGTTTGGGTATCGCCTCCTTCTCTCACCGTAAAAGTTTAAGACCTACTGCGTCATTAGCACTTTACTGAAAACCAATTTTATTACAAATATTTTCTTTCGTACTTAATATTGAAAATAAACATTAAAATTATAGTAAAATTTTGAACTGATGAGCTTTGAGCAATTAATATCATTATACATCAAATATTCAGCTTAGTTTATTAATTCTTTCTAAATTTTTTCAAAACGAATATAGTTTCACTACAAACAAGAATTTGGTTTACTGCCCCCTTCCTAAACTGTAAATAAAAACCAAAAGCCTACTGCGTCATTGACGCTTCATTGAAAACGAATTATATTACAAATATTTTCTTTTCCAGTTCTTTCAGCATTTAAAACAAAAATAAAATTAGAGTGAAATAAATTATTGATTTGATGGATCTTTCAACAATTATTATCATTATACATCAAATATTCAATTTGATGTTGTTTGTACTTTCCAAGTAGACCCCGAAGCTGCGCTGAAAAGTCGGCGGCGCGCCGCTGAAAAAAAACGGTGGCGCGCCGCCGAGCTTGCATCAGCGTGCTGACGCCGCCGCTGATTCTATGGGCAGCCGCGTCACCAATACGCCACCGTTTTTTTTTTTTTTTTTTCTCTCTTTTTTGCTTATCGATATCGACCTCCGGGCTTCAACCGTCATCCCGGCTAATCTGTTTCTTAAAAGATAAATACTGTCATCTTGGGCTCGCCATGTATATCGGTTCGTAGGAAGGAGAAGAAGAAATTTTTCTTGAAACAAAAATTCTACCTTCCACATTAAAATTCTGTTCATTTTTCTTTCTGATTTTTCAGATGAAAAGATATAGGTAAAAGAGCATTAGGCAATTCAGAATGCTATCATAGGCAGCACAATCGCGCTGCCTAAGTAAAGAACAATGTTGGCACAATGTATTATTTATTTTTTGTTTTTTTTTTTTTCATACCAGGGCAATTCGTATGCAAGGAGTTGTCGTAGAAACTTCGAAAGAGCTCCTTCGATTGAAATTGGAATAGCTAGTGTCCTTTTTAGCAGTCGAAAGTGATTGGAAGGCAGCTAACACCCCTTCCATGCCCACCATTTCCCCAAACACACATCCAATCAAAATTCTAAGATAGCCATTTTGTTCAGAGTAATTGATTTCCAGAGAGAAAATATGTTTTTGAGTAGATTACTCTCCCCACAACCCATAGTGCAAGGGTTTTAAGTTATGCCCCGGGGGTATATAAGAACGAAGTTGGCACAATGTATTATTTATTATTTTTTTCCTTTAGACCAGGGCACTTCGTATCGAAGAAGTTGTCGCAGAAACTTCGAAAAGGGCTTATTCAATTAGAAATTGGAGTGGCTTGTGCCCTTTTTAATAGTCGAAAAGTGATTGGAAGGCAACTAACACCCTTCCACGCCCACCATTTCCCGAAACACATCCAATCAAAATTTTGCGATAGCCATTTTGTTTAACGTAGTTGAAAGTTCTGGAGATTAGGTCTCAGAGGATGACAACCACCCTCACAGCCCTTAGGGTAAGGGTTGTATTTTATGCCCTGGGGGCATATAAGGTGTTTATAGAAAGCGTTGTTATAGAAACCCAAAAGGGATCATTCGATTGGAAATCGAAAGGCCTAGTGCCCTTTTTAATAATCGAAAGTGATTGGAAGGCTTGACATTTTTATAGTAAAGATCGATGTGGGTATAATGATTCATTTTGTTGTTGTTGTTGTTGTTTAGACCAGGGCGCTTCGTATCGAAGGAGTTGTCGTAGGAACTTCGAAAAGGGCTCATTGGATTGAAAATAGAAAGGGCTGATGTCCTTTTTAATAGTCAAAAGTGATTGGAGGGAAACTAATCCCCCTCCCACGCCCACCCTCCCATTTGCCTTTATGTTTAAAAAGTAAATGTTGCCTTAAGATTAAATCAAAATGCACTGTGTTAATGCTAACTCCCAATAAGGCATCTCAGCAGTATCCCAAAAACGACTGAGGGTATTATGTTCAACCTTTCGGTGCTACTTCTGCTCTCAAAATTTAACCAAATCAAAATAGCGTAAGTGTATCCAAGCTATCAAAGAAAGTAAACAGATTTTTTTTTGCGAATGGTGTCAAATTTTCCATTTCAGGTCAAATAGATGAGATATGAAACTAAAGTAAATACTACTATTTGTGTCCAGATTTTTAAAAGGGAGTATGTTGTTAAAAATTGCTGAAAATTTTTTTTCACCATACAAATAGCAGGCCAAACTATAAATTCTTAAAAAAACGAAAAGGTTTAAAGTATTATTTTCTTTTTCCCTGAGAAGACTATGTCAACATAAAACGAACAGAAATTAATAAAAAAAAACTGTTTCTACAAAATAAGTTTTTCAAAGAAAAGTAAAGAACTCCATTAAACAAAAAATGAGAACAAATAAAATCAAATAATATACCAAGCGTGAAACTACCACAAATCAGCATCGATAAATAAATGAAACCCAAAACGAACAGAAATTACAATAAATAACCGAGTCAAACTCAAAACGAGCAGAAATTAACATAAGTTGGGCTCAAAATCCCTATGCCTTCCCAAGGCCAGAACATAATTTGCACTTTACTAAAAAAATACGAATGAATGTGCATTGTCAGTTTAATATACATATACTGATATTTAGTAATCAAACTGTTAATATTATTTGATTTATTTGAGATATAAAAGTAAAAACATTTGTATTTTTTCAGTAAAGTGCAAATTATGTTCTGGCCTTGGGAAGGCATAGGGGTTTTGAGTTCAAGTTATGTTAATTTCTGCTCGTTTTGGGTTTGACTCGGTTATTTCTTGTAATTTTGTTCGTTTTGGGTTCCATTTATTTATCGATGCTCAATGGCTCCAGGCAGAGTGAACAAACTCACTTTCGTTACATCAATTGTAACTGAAGGGATGTAACCGCTGGTTTAAAATTGTTTGTGTTGTTAAGCCATGGTATCTGACTTGTAAACAGTGTTTTTTTCAACGATTGTTATTTGTTTTTTTTCACTTCCTTTTCGTATGTATTTGATGGACAGGAGATGTTCGAACTTCAAACTTTGAAAGTTATACACACATTAGCCGAAATCATTAACAAGAAGAAAATGACTAAACACGGGATTTTATAGGAACCATGCGATGTTAAACATAAGCACAACATATGTTTCCCTGGGTCTAGTGGCTAAAAATGAGAATTCTACTTGGTCTGATCAACGGTGAACATTTTCCGCACGGCCCAACAAATTCCTGTTTTGTCATATTGTTCTTGTATGTTTTTAACCAACCATTTAAAAATCCTTACTATAATCAAGTTGAGGTTGAACCTGCTTGGTTAAGTGGAATTTTTATTATTTTTTTTAATCAGAAAAATCGGCGCGCCGTGGCACGCCACCGGTCAAAAATCGGCGGCGCGCCGCAAAAAAAATTCGGCGCGCCAGGCGGCGATACTAAATCCACACGTTCACCGCCGTCATGATAGCGTGGCGCGGCTTCGGGGACTATTTCCAAGACTGTTCATGACACGTTTAGTTTTCGGTAAAGCGCCAATGACGCAGTAGGTTTTAGACTTTTACAGTGAGAGAACGAGGAGATACCCAAACTCTTGTTTGTAGTGTTTTTGTTCGTTTCAAGCTTGATTTACATATTCAATTTAAGTTTCGCTCGTTTTAAAATTTATTTATTCCTTTACATTAATATCTTTTGTATGCTTGTTTGCATGTATTGTTTATTTAATCTCTATCCGTTTTAGGTTTCATTTGTACTTCAATAGCAAAATGTTTTTTTTTTCGTTTTAAGCTTGATTTTCATATTCAGTCTAAGCATTACTCGCTTTAAGATGTATTTATTCATTTATATTATTACTTGTTGTATGTTTTTTGCTATCATTGTTTATTTAATTTCTGTTTGTTTTGGGTTTCATTTATTCTTTAATAGTAATTTCTGGTCGTTTTGAGTTTGAATTTTAACAAGTATTTGTATCTGTTGAGCTTAAGTTTAAAATGACCTTTACTTTTCTTTGAAACACTTATTTTTTGGAAATTTTTTTAAATTAATTTTTGTTCGTTTTTGATTGTAAAAAATTTCAAGTTTTTAAAAAATTCGTTATTTCAAAATCAAACTTAAAAAAAAAATCAAATGTTCATCAAAGTATTGAAACTGGTATCAAAGAACAATATCATAGTGAAAAAATGGGTTTGTGTCAACCTCGGAATTTTTATTATCTGATGTTTGAACTATTTTCAACAAAAGGGCTATCTCAAAATTTTTATCGGATGGGTTTGGGGAATAAAGGGTGTGGGAGGAGGCTAAACACCCTGCAGTCTCTTTTGACTCTTTAAAAGCGAACTAGAACTTTCCATTTTCAATCAAATGAGCCCTCTCTGAACTTTATACGAGCATCCCTTCTATAAGAATCATATATATCCCCAGAGCATAACTTACAAAAGCCTGTCCCTGGGACCCGGGGGCTGTGTCGACCCCGGAGTTTTAATATCTGATGTTAGAACTATTTTCAACAAAATGGTCCCCTCAAATTTAATCGGATGGGTTTATCCATCCGATAAACCCAAGGGTGTGGAGGGCGGGAGGGGTTAGTTGCCCTCCGATCTTTTTTTACTCTGAGAAAATGAACTAGAACTTTTAATTTCCGTTCAAATGAGCACTCTCTGAAGTTTATACGAGCATCCCTTTCATAAGAACCATATACGGCCCCAGGACGTAGCTTACAAAGCCTGCCCCCGGGCCCTGGGGGTTGTGTCGACACCAGAGTTTTTGTAATGTGACCATTGAACTATTTAAAAAAAAATGGCCATCTCTAAATTTGTATAGGATGGGTTTGGCAAAAAAAAAAAGGGCGTGGGGACGGCTAGGGGCCCTCTGATCTCTTTTTAATCTTAAAAACTGAACTAGAACTTCAATTTCCATTCAAATCAGCCCTCTCTGAAGTTTATACGAGCATCCTTCCATAAGAACCATATATGCCCCGGGCATAACTTGTAACAGATGTCCTGGGCCCTGGGGGGTTAGGCGACACCGGAGTTTTTTTTTTATCTGACATTTGAACTATTTTCAACAAAATGGCTATCTCAAAATTTTTATCGGATGCATTTGGGGGAAAAGAGGCGTGGGGGCATAGCTGCCCTCTTATCTCTTTTGACTCTTAAAAACTGAACTAGAATTTTCAATTTCCGATCAAATGAGACTTATCTGGATTTTATACGAGCATCCCTTCCACAAGAGCTGTATATGCCCTCCAGGCATAACTTACAACGCTTACCCTGGGCCCCGAACGATTTTGTCGACCCCGGAGTTTTCGTTATATGATCTTTGAACCATTTTGAAAAAATAGCTCTCTCAAAGTTCTTATCGGATGGGTTTGAGGAAAATAGTATGTGGAGATGGGGGCTAGTTGCCCTCCAAACTCTTTTTACTCTTAAAAAGTGAAAGAGAACTTGCAATTTCCAATGATATGAGCCCTCTCCGAAGTTTATATGAGCATCCCTTCTATAAAAACTATATATGCCCTCAGAGCATTACTTACAACGCCTGCCTCCGGGCCCTGGGGGTGTGTCTCGACCCCAGAGTTTTCATTATATGATGTTTGAACTATTTTTAAGAAAATGACTATCTCAAAGTTCTTATCGGATGGGTTTGAGGAAAAAAAGTCATGGAGGGGGAGACTAGTTGTCCTCCGATATCTTTGACTCTTTAAAAGTGAACTAGAACTTTCAATTTCCAATTAAGAGAGCCCTCTCCGAAGTTTATACGAGCATACCTTTCATAAGAACAATATATGCCCCCAGAGCAATACTTTCAATGTCCAAAGTGAGCTCTAACTTTCAATGTCCAATCAAATGAGCCCTCTCTGATGTTTATACGAGCATCCCTTTCATAAGAGCCAAAATATATGCCCTAGGTCATAACTTACAACGCTTGCCCCCGGGCCCCGGGGGTTTTTGTCGACACCTGAGTTTTGTTATATGACCTTTGCACAATTTTTAACTTAATGGCTAGCTCAAAATTTTTATCGGATGCATTTGTGGAAAAGGGGGTGTGGGGGGGCTAGTTGCCCTCCAATCTCTTTTGACTCTCAAAAACAGAACTAGAACTTTCAATTTCCAATCAAATCAGCCATCTCTGAAGTTTTTATGAGACTCCCTTCCATAAAAACCATGTATACCCCCAGGGCATAACTTAAAACGCCTGCCCTCAGGCCCTGGGGGGCTGGGTCGACCCCGGAGTTTCCGTTATATGGTCTTTGAATTATTTTTTTTTTTTAATGGCTATCTCAAAGTTCTCATCGGATGGGTTTGAGGAAAAGAGGGCGTGGCGGGGGGGGGGGGGGGCTAGGTGCCCTCCAATCTCTTTTGACTCTTAAAAAGTGAACTAGAACTTTCAATTCCCAATCAAATGAGCACTCTTTGAAGTTTCTACGATCATCCCTTCCATAATAACCATATACGCCCCCAGGGCATAACTTACAACACCTGCCCCCGGGCGGGGGGGGGGTTGTGTCGACACTGGATTTTTTGTTATATGATCTTAGAACTTTTTTTTACAAAATAGTTATCTCAAAATTTTTATCGAATGCATTTGGGGAAAAAAGGGCGTGGGGGGGGCTGGTTACCCTTCGATATCTTTTGATACTATTGCACAATTTTTAACTTAATGGCTATCTCAAAATTTTTATCGGATGCATTTGTGAAAAAGGGGGTGTGGGGGGGGGATAGTTGCCCTCAATCTCTTTTGACTCTCAAAAACTGAACTAGAACTTTCAATTTCAAATCAAGTGAGCCCTCTCCGAAGTTTATACGAGCTTCCTTACGTATGAACTTTATATCCCCCCAGAGCATTACTTAAAAACGCCTGCCTCTGGGCCCTGGGGGGGGGGGGGGGGGGGGGGGGCGGAGGGTTGTGTCGACACAGGAGTTTTTCTTATCTGACCTTTGAACTATTTTTAATGAAATGGCCATTTTAAAAATTCTATCGGATGGGCTTGGGGAAAAAAGGGTGCGAGGGGGCTAGTTTTCCCTCGGATATCTTTTTACTCTTAAAAAGTGAACTAGAAATTTCAATTTCCAATCAAATGAGCCCTCTCTGAATTTTATACGAGAACCTCTTTCATAAGAACCATATAAGCCCCCAGGACAACACTTACAATGCCTACCCCAGGGCCTTGAAAGGTTGTATTGACCCCTGGAGTTTTTGTTATCTAATTTTTGAACAATTTTTCAGAAAACTGGCTATCTCAACATTTGTAATGGACGGGTTTGGGGAAAAAGGGTGTGGGTGGAGGCTAGTCGCCCTTAAATCTCTTGACTCTTAAAAAGTGAACTAGAACTTTTAATTTCCAATCAAATGAGCCCTCTATGACGTTTATACGAGCATCCCTTTCATAAGAACAAAACATGCTTGTAGGGTTTAACTTAGAACGCCTTCCCCTGGGCCCTGGGGGGATTGTATTGACGCCGAAGTTTTTGTTTATCTGACCTTTGAACTATTTTTAACAAAATGTCTATCTCAAAATTTTCATTAGATAGGTTTGGAAAAAGAAGGCGGGGGGGGGGGGGGGGTAGTTGTCCTCGGATCTCTTTTGACCATTAAAAAGTGACTCTTTAAAAGTGAACTGGAATTTTCAATTTCCAATCAAATGAGCCCTCTCTGAAGTTTATACGAGCATCCCTTTCATAAGAACCAATATGCCACAGGGCATAACTTAAAACGCCTGACCCCGGGCCCTGGGGAGGGGGGAGGTCGACACATGAGTTTTTGTTATTTGACTTTTAAAAAAAAATTATTTAATGGTTACCTCAAAATTTTTATTGGATACATTTGGAGAAAAAGGAGCGGGAGGGGCTAGTTGTCCTCCAATCTCTTTTAACTCTCAAAAACTGAACTAGAACTTTCAATTTCCAATCAAATGAGCCCTCTCTGAAGTTTTTACGAGCATCCCTTCCATAAGAACTATATATTCCCCAGGGTATAACTCAAAACGCCAGCCCTCAGGACCTGGGGGGCTGGGTCAACCCCGGGCTTTTCGTTATATGGTCTTTGGACTATTTTTAAGAAAAACTGGCTATCTCAAAGTTTCTTATCGGATGGGTTTGAGGAAAAAAGGGCGTGGAGGGCGGAAGGGGTTAGTTGCCCTCCGATCTTTTTTTTACTGGAAGAAAATGAACTAGAACTTTTAATTTCCATTCAAATGAGCACTCTCTGAAGTTTATACGAGCGTCCCTTCCATAAAAAACCATATACGCCCCCAGGGCATAACTTACAGTGCCTGCCTTTGGACGCTGGGGGTTGTGTCGACACCGAAGTTTTTGTTATACAACTTCCAGTCAAATGAGCCCTCTCTGAAGTTTATACGAAGATTCTTCTATAAGAACCATATATGCCCCTAGGGCATAACTTATAACCCTTGCCCTGAAGACTGTGGAGGGAGTGTCCTGCTCAAAGATATAATTTCCAGGATTTTCAACTACGTTGAACAAAATGGCTATCTCAAAATTTTGATTGGATGTGTTTGGGGAAATGGTAGGCGTACAAATGGTGTTAGTTGCCTTCAAAACACTTTCGACTATTGAAAAGGGCACTAGCCATTTAATTTTCCATTCGAATGAGCCCCTTTTTAAGTTTTTACGACAACACTTTTTATAAGAACCTTATATGCCCCCAGGGCAAAACTTACAACCCGTGCCCTGAAGGCTGCGGGGGGAGTGTCCTCCTCAAAATTATAATTTCTATCTGGAAATCAACTACGTAGAGCAAAATGGCTATCTCACAATTTTGATTGGACGTGTTTAAGGAAATAGTGGGCGTGAAAGGGGTGTTAGTTGCCTTCCAATCACTTTTGACCCTTAAAAGGGCACTAGATCTCTAAATTTCCAATCGAATGAGCCCCCGTTGAAGTTTATAGGACGACCCCTCCCATATGGAGTGCCTCTGGGGAAAAAAATAATAATGAAACATTGGAGCCGTATGGCCTTTACTATAGGCAACGCTAAAGCGTTGCCTCTCATTTTCGTTCTTCGTAATATCCGCGTCGTTTTAGTTTGTTTTTTCTTTCTTCTGGCCATAGTCCTGTTTATTTCTTCATCCTGAGCTTGTTTTTCTCTGTTTTGGTTTTGATATTTGTCTGTATGCTTTATTAAAGTATAAGAATCGTTTTTCATGAACAAATTTTCACTTTTGTTGTCCCTCACATAAATACATAAAAAATATTTATCTACTTGCCATTTTTGGAAATGTTATTTTTTTAAATGTTCAAAGGTTTGAAATTTAACAGAAAATCATCAAGTCATTCTAAGTTATGACGTCACTTCAGGACGAATATCTGAAATATGTATGTAGGAGTAGACGTGTCATATTTGAAGGTCATACGCATACATAGACTTCTCACATTTATATACAGACACTAAACTTCTAACATTTTTTTTCGTTAAAGCAAGACTTTACTATTCTATGAAAATACATAAAAATATTTATCTACTTTCCATTTTTGGAAATGTTATTTTTTTTACAATGTTCAAAGGATTAGAATTTAATAGAAAATTAAATAAAAAAAAAAACAAGTTTTTTTTCAACTGAAAGTAAGGAGCGACATTTAAACTTAAAACGAACAGTAATTATTCCGTATATGAAAGGGGATGTCCCTCCTCAACGTCTCGCTCTTTTTGCTAATTTTTTCATGGTTTTAAAAAATAAAGTTGTGTGACAGAGTCAAACTTAAGCATAAAGAGCGAGGCGTTGAGGAGGGGAAAGCCCCTTTCATATACGGAATAATTTCTGTTCGTTTTAAGTTTTAATGTCGCTCCTTACTTTAAGTTAAAAAACCTTGTTTTTTTTTTTTTAATTTCTGAACGTTTTTGAATTAATGCAGCTTTGATTTTGGCTCACCGAAAATGAATAATTAGAATGAAATTTGCATTTTAATTTTACTTGTTTTGGTTTTAATGGCTTTCTCGAAATTTGTTCTGACGTAACTTACGAATTAACTTACGTAACGAACTTCTATATTTGTATGTTTTTATTACGTATATTAGGGAGTTTACCCTAGTCAATACCTCGCTCTTTACGCTAAAGTTCGAATTTTGTTCGAATCAAAAACCCCTGAATCACAAAACCGGTTAATTAGAATAGATAGCTCTTTTGAAAGTACAAAAAAAACTTTAGCCTAATGGGCGAGGTATTGAATAGGGGGTGAACCCCCTCATATAAGTGATAATTCCTGTTTGTTTTAAGTTTCAATGTTGCTCCTTACTTTCAGTTGAAAAAACTTGTTTTTTTTAATTTAATTTCTGATCTTTTTTAAATAATGCTGGGAAATCTGGCTGCCCCTTCAGAAATGTCCCTTCTCCCAAGGAAACATACTCCATGGAAAGATCCTCCCCCATAACCCAATCCTCCAACAACCCCCCCCGCCCCCCCCGAGAAAAAATCCCTCCTGAAACGTTTGTATACTTCCCATTAACCAATACTATATGTAAAAAATGGGCAAAGTTCATAACTTACAGCCCTTACCTCCCGGGAACTCTGGGGGATTAATTCATCCTCAAAGACATGTTTATTAGATTTTCGACTATTTTGAAAAAAATGGCTATCTCAAAATTTTTATTGGGTGACTTTGGGAAAAAAATGAGCGTGGGAGGGGGCCAAGTTGACCTCTATTTTTTGTTACTTAAAAAGGGCACTAGAACTTTTAATTTCCGTTCAGATGAGCCCTCTCACGATATTCTAGGACTACTTGGGTCGATACGATCACACCTGGGGAAATAAAAAAAGACAAATAAATAAACTCGCATCCGTGATCTTTCTTCTGGCAAAAAATACAAAATTCTAACATTTTTGCAGATAAGAGCTTGAAAATTCTATATTGGGGTTCTCTCATACGCTGAATCGGACGGAGTGATTTTCATTAAAGCTCTATGACTAATAGGGGTTGTTTCCCCCTTTTTTTCCAAAATAAAGCAAATTTTCTCAGGCGCGTAACTATTGATGGTTACTATGATCGTGTAACTATTGATTACAGTTCGTTAATACGAACTGTTTGATCATCAAGTCATTCCAAATTATGACGTCGCTTCAGGACGAATATCTGAAATATGTGTGTAGGAGTAGACGTGTCATATTTGAAGGTCATGTGCATATATAGACTTCTAACATTTATACATAGACGCTAAACTTCTAACACTTTTTCGTTAAAGTAAGACTTTACTATTCTATGAAAATACTTAAAAATATTTATCTACTTGCCATTTTGGGAAATATTTTTTTTTTTTTTACAAAGTTCAAAGATTTAAATTTAATAAGAAATCATCAATTCATTCCAAATTATGACGTCGCTTCAGGACGAATATCTGAAATATGTATATAGGAGTAGACGCATATATAGACTTCTAACATTTATGTATAGACACTAAACTTCTAACATTTTTTCGTTAAAGCAAGACTTTACTATTCTCTGAAAATACATAAAAATATTTATCCACTTGCCATTTTTGAGAAACGTTTTTTTTTTTACAAAGTTCAAAGGTATGAAATTTAATAGAAAATCATCAAGTCATTCCAAATTATGACGTCACTTCAGGACGAATATCTGAAATATATGTGTAGGAATAAACGTGTCACATTAGAAGGTCATGTATATGTATAGACTTCTAACATTTATATAAAAACACTAAATCTCTAACATTTTTTCGTTAAAGCAAGACTTTACTATTCTATGAAAATACATAAAAATATACATGGAATGGCATTGTTTTAAATAGTTTATTTTTTTCTACAAACTGTACATACTTTGAATTCAACCGAAAAATTAGGAAGTTATTTCAGTTTATGATGTCATTTCGGGCTAGTTTCCCTCTAAATTCACGGGGCAGATTATTTAACTAAATAACTGGTGACTTATTATTTATATTTACGCACGAGAACGTGGATCGGTTAAACGGTTTTTGTAAAATTTGTTTGAGCCAAATTATTTTTCAGTGTAAAAGAAATTTGTTTTCTTTTTTTTACTTAAAAGTAGATCCAAGAATTTATTTTAAAAACAGAAAAAAATCGTTGCGATGGATAAGAAAACGTGCAAAAGGGGTGCCATGTGAGGGCAGCACTAAAGCATCAAAAGAATTGAAATTGTGAAATCGTAAGCAGTGCAAATCGTTGCTATAGTATATTAAATAAAAAAACAAGTCTTTTTAACTGAAAAGTAAGGAGCCACATTAAAACTTAAAACGAACAGAAATTATTCCGTATATGAAAGGGGCTGTCCCCTCCTCAATACCTCGCTCTTTACGCTAAAGTTTTTTATTGTTTAAAAAAATAAAGTTGTGTGACAGATTCAACCTTTAGCGTAAAGAGCGAGGTATTGAGGAGGGGACAGCCCCTTTCATATACGGAATAATTTCTGTTCGTTTAAGTTTTAATGTCGCTCCTTACTTTCAGTTAAAAAAACTTGTTTTTTTATTTAAGTTCTGAACGTTTTTGAATTAATGCACCTTTGGTTCTGGCTCACCGTACATGAATAATTAAAACAAAATTTGCATATTAATTTTACTTTTTTGGCTAAATGGCTTTCTCAAAATTTTGTTCTGACGTAACTTACGAATTAACTTACGTAACGAACTTCTATATTTTTATATTTTACTACGTATATCAGGGAGTTTGCCCCCTAGTGGATACCTTGCTCTTTACGCTAAAGTTCGAATTTTGTTCGAATCACAAACCCCTGAATTACAAAGGCGGTTAATTAGAATAGATAGCTCTTTTGAAACTACTAAAAAAAAAACTTTAGCAAAAAGGGCGAGGTATTGACTAGGGGGTGAACCCCCTCATATACGTAATAATTTCTGTTTTTTTAAGTTTTAATGTTGCTCCTTACTTTCAGTTGAAAAAACTAGTTTTTTTTTTAATTTCTGATCGTTTTTTAAATAATGCTGGGAAATCTGGTTCCCCCTTCATAGAAATGTCCCTTCTCCCAAGGAAACATCCTCCATGGAAGGACCCTCCCCCGTAACCCCCTCCTCCGACACCCCCCCGCACCAAAAAAATCCCTCTGAAACGTCTGTATACTTCGCATTAAATGTCCCTTCCCCCAAGGAAACATCCTCCATGGAAGGATCATCCCCAGTAACCCCCTCCTCCGACACCCCCCCCCCCGCCAGAAAAAAATCCCTCCTGAAACGTCTGTATACTTCCCATTAACCAATACTATATGTAAACAATGGGCAAAGTTCATAACTTGCAGCCCTTTCCCCCCGAAGCTTTGGGGGATTAATTCATCCTCAAAGACATGTTTATTAGATTTTCGACTATGCTGAAAAAATGGCTATCTCAAAATTTTTATTGGTGACTTCGGGAAAATAAATGAGCGTGGGAGGGGCCAAGTTGACCTCCATTTTTTTTTACTTAGAAAGGGCACTAGAACTTTTAATTTCCGTTCAGATGAGCCCTCTCACGATATTCTAGGACTACTGGGTCGATACGATCACCCCCGGGGAAATAAAAAAAAAAAGAAGACAAACAAAATAAACAGGCATCCGTGATCTTTTTTTCTGGCAAAAAATACAAAATTCCACATTTTTGCAGATAAGAGCTTGAAACTTCTATAATGGGGTTCTCTCATACGCTGAATCTGACGGTGTGATTTTCATTAAAGCTCTATGACTTTTAGGGGTTTTTTCCCATTTTTTCGAAAATAAAGCAAATTTTCTCAGGCGCGTAACTATTGATTGGTAAAACTTATATATTTGAAATCAGCATAAAAATCTGATTCTTTTGATGTATCTATTGGTATTAAAATTTCTCTTTTCAGAGTTTTGGTTAATATTGAGCCGGGTCGCTCCTTACTTACAGTTCGTTACCACGAACTGTTTGATCATCAAGTCATTCCAAATTATGACGTCGCTTCAGGACGAATATCTGAAATATGTGTGTAGGAGTAGACGTGTCATATTTGAAGGTCATGTGCATATATAGACTTCTAACATTTATATATATACGCTAAACTTCTAACATTTTTTCGTTACAATAAGACTTACTATTCTATGAATATACATAAAAATATTTATCTACTTCCCATTTTTGGGGAATATTATTTTTTTTTTTTTACAAAGTTCAAAGGATTTAAATTTAATAAGAAATCATCAATTCATTCCAAATTATGACCTCACTTCAGGGCAAATATATGAAATATGTGTGTAGGAGTAGACGGGTCCTATTAGAAGGTCATGTGCATATATAGACTTCTAACATTTATATATAGACACTAAACTTCTAACATTTTTTGTTAAAGCAAGACTTTAATATTCTCTGAAAATACATAAAAATATTTATCTACTTGCCATTTTTGAGAAATGTTATTTTTTTTTACAAAGTTCAAAGGTATGAAATTTAATAGAAAATCATCAATTCATTCCAAATTATGACGTCACTTCAGGACGAATATCTGAAATATGTGTGTAGGAGTAAACGTGTCACATTAGAAGGTCATGTGTATGTATAGACTTCTAACATTTATATAAAGACACTAAATCTCTAACATTTTTTCGTTAAAGCAAGACTTTACTATTCTATGAAAATACATAAAAATATACATGGAATGGCATTGTTTTAAATAGTTTATTTTTTCTACAAACTGTACATACTTTGAATTCAACCGAAAATTAGGAAGTTATTTCAGTTTATGATGTCACTTCGGGCTATAATGTCACGCCAGGTCAAGTGTATAATATTTCAAGTTTCTAGTACTGCTAGTTTCCCTCTAAATTCACGGGGCAGATTATTTAACTAAATAACTGGTGACTTATTAGTTATATTTACGCACGAAAACGTGGATCGGTTTTTGTAAAATTTGTTTGAGCTAAATTTTCCGTGATCTTTCTTCTGACAAAAAATACAAAATTCCACATCTTTGCAGATAGGAGCTTGAAACTTCGGCAGTGTGGTTTTTTGATGCGCTGAATCCGATGGTGTGATTTTCATTAAAGTTCTATGACTTTCTGGGGGTTTTTCCCCTTTTTTCGAAAATAAGGCAAATTTTCTCAGGCCCGTAACTTTTGATGGGTAAAACTAAACTTAATGAAACTTATATATTTTAAATCAGCATAAAAATCTGATTCTATTGATTTTTCTATGGGTATCAAAGTTCCTGTTTTTAGAGTTTCGGTTACTATTGAGCCGGGTCGCTCCTTACTTACAGTTCGTTACTACGAACTATTTGATAAAAGCGATATGGCTTCCATGTGTTATTTTTTTTTTTTCTGTTCATTCGGCCATTGTGGATGCAAGGAAATCAATAGAAACTTTGGAAGGGGGTTTATTTAATATGAAGCTTCAATTCTAGAGTTGTTTTTAGGAATCGAAAGTGATTATAGGGCAAACTAGCCCCCCCACCCACCACACCCTATTTAGATTTTAGTTTGTCAAATGGTATATCTGCAATATCTTAGAAATCATCCAGGTTATTAATTGGAAACTTTCAGGGAATGTCAAGAAGGACGCTGAACAGTATCGAAAGACACCATACGCATCCAGGTTGTCAAAATAGACCATGCGTAATATATCCAAGTTTACTAAAAAAAAAAAAAAAACAGAGAAAGTAGACATATTCTTTGATATTTTCAATGATATTCGTTCCTAGAAGTCTCAGCGATTTTGGATTTAGTAACACTATAAAAGAAAAGGTTTAAAACATATTTTGTTTTCTGTGAAACGCTAATAACGCTCTGAACTTTATAAGACTTAGGGGGTGTTATTGCTACTCCTGTTTATGGTCTTCGGGAAATTTTCTTTTAATCAATCACATTGAAAGCGTAAGAAAATTGGTTTAATGGGTGCTCTTTTTGTCATGTAGCTTATTTATAGTTCAATGTTTGCTTTTTCTTCCCGCTGAAAGAAACAATATGATTTAGCTGTATATTTCAGTTGATTTTGATACGAGTCCGTTGATTTTGAATTGAAATTATCAAGTATTTTGCAGTAGGTTGCATCAAGACATGGCTAACTGTAGATAGAAAGAGAAAAGCCAAGACAGATAGTCCAAGTAATTGAGAGGCAAATGTTTAAATGGCTGCGGCACGGGTAAATGGCGGGAGTAAGTAAGTAAGTATTTAGGGTGGAATTTATTAATGCACATTAAAAGCTCAAAAGGGCGTGCCGCCAGTGTACCGTGAAAGGCTGTGACGGTCTTTTCATGTATGAAAATTCACTTAAAACTTTCTTGAGTTTTCAAAATTTCTTAGTGTTTCTTTTTCTTGTTGGAAAACTTCTTAAAGTCCTTTTACATGTTTGAAGTTTTCTTCAAGTGATTTTTTGTTTATATGAAAATTTTTTAGTGCTTATTCGCAATTAAAAATTTCTTGAAGTGTTTTTCATGTTTGAAAATTTCTTAAAGGTATATTTCATGATTGAAAATTTTTCAAAATTTTTTCATGTTTCTGTCGTGGTTTGAGTTGCCGCTGCTTTTTTTGTCTATTTCAAAAGCTTATTATTTGAAACGTTTGATCTGGGATGTTAGTTTTGCTGTTTCGTAGATAAGCTTATCTGTGTAAGCCTTGTTGGTGTTTCATTTTTTATTAAGGGTGTTGCTTGACTGGAAATTGAAAGTTCTATTGCCCTTTTTAAGAGTCAAGAGTCGTTGAAGGGCAACCAGCCACCCCCCTTCCCCTCCTTAGTTGCCTTACTCAAACCCAGCCAAAATTTTGGAATAGCCATCTTTAATAAAATAGTAAAAAGATCCGATAACTATGACTCTAAGGATGACCTGACCCCGAAAAGTCCAAGGGCCCAAAGCTGCAAATTATGCATTTAATATTTTACATAGATGGGTTTACAACATAAATGGGTTTTACATAAATGGGTTGCATAAATCAGGTTTAATGCTTGATCCTGGGTCTCCAAAAAAGGCTACGAGTGGGTACTACAGTAAAACTATCAGTGAACCTTAACGAGAATTGGGAACTAAATCAAAAGACAATATTTAATGGAAACTTTCAGAGAATGTTAACAGGGATTTTAATCTAAATCGAAAGACACGGTACGCATGTATGTGGTCAAAACGGCGTACCTGCAATGTCTCAGGAAATACTTAGGGTTAAAGTTTTAAGTTAAAGGTTTCAGAGAATGTTCAGGGGATATCGAAATGAATCATGAGAATATATGCATCAAAAGGGTCAAAAGGACACAGCTACAATATCTTAGGAACGGCTAAGGTTTTTAAATTGAAACGTTCAAGGAAAATTGAGGAATCTTTTGACTAAACTAAGAGTCATTATGTCTATCCAGGTTGTCAAAAAGACATATCACCGTTATCTTAGGAATGGTTAAGGGTGTTTTCGTAAAATTTTGAGGGAATTATCAGGAGATATTGAACTAAATCCAAAGATATTATATGTGTCCAGATGGTCTAAAGGGTACATCTACAAAATCTAGAAGAGACAAATTTTCTCTCCCCTCGATTGACGCCGCTGATTTTAATTGAATCACGGAGTCAGAAAAATATTTTTAAGCAATTTTCTACGTGAAGTTCTATGCAGTCACTGGACACAGACTCTGATAGAACTTAACCTTCAATTTTACTATAATAGATGATTAAATTTGACAAACAAGGCAAGATATAACCTGGTGATGGAATTTTATTATCAGATTTAGGTGCTGACCTTCCGGTTAATCTTTCAGAAATACCTTAATTCTTTTCATTTACTATCTTGCAACCAAAGTATGACATAGAACAAACAAGCTATAATCTTTTACATGCTTAACAAATGCACATAAATTGTTAAGCACATAATGGTTAAAACCAAAATAATTCTTTTAATATTTTGATAATGTTTGTTTGCCATCAACTTTATGTATATCGTAACTGGGAGGCGATATTGTGACTCATGTGGAAAAACCTGATTCTTTACGTTTTTTATCTTATTAGCAAAGAATCAAAATACGACAGAGAATAGACAGTGTTTGAGCTTCTTTAAAATTTATGACGAGAAATAGAATTGTACCTATTTATTTGTAGGGGAATACAAGTTCACTTAAAACCAGTGAAGCTGAAGCAGCGGGATGAACTGGTATCACCTTGACTGTCATTAGTCATATTAAGAAAATACTCGTTCATTATGCAAAGAATATTTAGATATCTTCCTAGCTTATAAGAGATCGTCCTTTCGCTGAAAAGGAATTCTTGCAAAACCCTTGCATAAAACCCTCAAATTTTCAAAATTCCGGTGTAAAACAACATCTATTACAGCTTAAAAAGAAGATGTCGAATGAATTTTTAGAACCTTTGTCCGACAATAAGGTGCAGCAGACTTACTGCTGCACCTTATTGTACAATAAGTACTGCACAATAAGGTGCAACAGTACTTCAGGAGTGTATCTTTTTTATTGTACAAAAGTAAAAAAAACCGTTTTAGACAATTTCTTAGGACAGTGTTGCCAAGTTGAGGCGTCATATGAACAGTAAGGAGAGATCCCTCCCTTCACCTTGTTAAGCCGGCTGGTAATACATCTACTGTTTGAGGCACCAGAATTTTACCGATTTTACTAACAGTTCAAAATATCAGTCTAGGTTAGTAAAAAAATAAGTGATAATCAGTAAGTCGGTAAAATACCATGGTTTCCCTTCTTCAATCCAAATAATTTAGTTAAGGACCTCTACACTGCATGCTGTGGAATTATATACGTGCTGGCAGAGCTAGAGAGGTCAAGACAGAACATGTGAACTGGGCAGAGGGTAAATGAATTACTGTGGTAAAATAGTCTCACATTTGTTAAATAGTGAACATTTTTCTTTCTATTAAAGCTTGTTACAGAAAATAGCAGTGTAAAACTATTATACTATTCAATTATTCACCAGTCGTATAAATGCGTTAAATAGCTAAGAAAATTACTCAAAAGGAACTTTCTTTTTCAAAACACTTGTATCTCCAAATGCACTGACAAGCAAAGAAAATTCTACGTCTCCGGCAAATTCAAGTTTTGTAATACTCAAAACAAAATCGTTGGATTATCCTGGCATAACTGTGCCTGTGGTCGCACAGTAGATTGATGTTCCGCTTGGCAATAGGGAGCCCAGCGTTCGGTTTCAGTTGCCATAAGACTAAGTGACAGACTTCCTACCTGTCCCTGTAAAAGACTCCGCTAATGAAACTTCGATTCGATGCCCTATGAGCCATCAATGGCTCTGGAAGAACTTTTTCCTAATCCTTCTGATGATCATGACATAGAAAGGGGCCCTAAAATATTCGGAAATAATAATGTCAGCCTCATGCTTTTATTTTTAGTCTTAAAATTTGTGTTTTTTTACTTTTTGTGCATTTGGAGAAAAGGTGCTTATTTAATGTTTGTCCTTTACATTTTTATTTTACTCTTGGTAAATTTTTTAGGAAAGAACAGTCAATATTCATATTTCATCCTAGCGATTTATACTATATTCAAGCAAAATTTACTTGTAATAGTTCAAGCTGAGACTATATCTACTTTCCCATTAATCCTTCAACGCTCGTGGTGCATCTTGTGTATGATGAATCATAGTTGAATAAAATGTGGTAAGATATATCAAGTCTAAACGAATGAAATGTGACAAGATTATCAAACTCTTGGCTTCCTCAATAAAATATAGAGAGAATATTCAGAGCGTTCTTTTTTCTTTACAAGCATTTTTTTTTTTATCTAAATTATACTTTCACGGAGATTTTT
>CM051259.1:50970038-51002538 GCA_027921565.1 Artemia sinica | reverse complement strand
AAAAAAGTTATATTGTAATAGCACCCGAAAAAAGGTTGATAGAGGAAAAATAGCCCAAGGAGAGCCATAGAGCTAGAAGAAAAATACCTTTTGATGCTGAGAAGAAAGAAACGCCAGAAAAGAAGAATTGAGAACGCAGAGGAAACATAAGCATGCGAGGGCTGAAGGTCTCAGATGCCAGCCGTAGCGAGTGGAGAGAGGTGACTTCGGCCTATATTTGCGAGGGCCGAAGGCTTCAATGAGTGGGAAGAGGTGACAAAAGGGTACGATCTGATTGACTCCATATAAAGTTAGGTTTTTGTGCAAACCGAAAAGTAATTTGAAACTAGTCAAGCTAGAAATAAAATTTTGCTAAATAGCTTAGGAACCCATATGAGAATGAAACTAGACTGTGAAAATATAAAAAAAAGTTCACTGAGAAATAAAAAGTTACATTAAAAGGAAAAGCCAGCTTAGAATGGGGTCAAAATTATGCCATGCGAGAGCAGAAGGTCCGAGCTGCCACCCGTAGCGAGTGAAATAGGCGAAAGGATGAGATATACGGCTGTGGCTAATGTGAGGGCTAGAAGCCCAAGCCCATTATTTTCAAGGATCGAAGGCCCCAGGTTCTTACCGTAGCCAGGGAAGCCAATAGATGGAGGCAACGACATTCTGACGCTACGTGCTTTTTTCTTGCTAAAGAGCCGAGAAAGCCTAGAGTTCTTTCCTAACCTTCATATAGAATCAAATGTTAGTGCGCTTATTCGCTTGTGACAAATTTTGAGGGCATGTATGGTAGAAAATAAGCTAAAGTAATAAGGTAGAAACGTGAAACGTTTGATGATAATTTTTTGGATTATTAAGATTCAACATACACAAAAGATATTAAAAAAAAAAAAAAAAAAAAAAAAAAAAAAAAAAAAAAAAAAAACAACAACAACAGAAAACACGAACCCGAATGGCATTATGGCCGCCTTAAGTGAAAGCCAAAAAAAAACTACTGACCGTGGTGAGTGATGGGAGGCGAGAAAATACTCACAAAGGGAACTTTTTCTTGGCTAAATAGCCGGCCAGGCCACCAGCTCTTTTGCTAGCATACACACATGATTAAAAAGAAGTGTATCTGGCTATCCATCCAAACAATTGGTTTATCTTAACTTATAAGCAAACAAATATAATGACACGATCAAGGGTGTATCCAGGATCTTTTTTTTTGGGGGGGGGGGGGGGGTACAGAAAACTTTTAATAGCGCATGAAAAATTTATTCATATTCATTTTTGTTATGTTTTTGCGAGTCAAAAATTTTTTTTTGGGGGGGGGGGCGGTCCAACCCTGAAACCCCCCTTGATGCGGCATTAGGCGCCATACTTTTCAAAATGCACCAAAAATATTGCAATTGTTTCATGTTATACCATTATTAATGAAGGACACCAAGAAGGTACAATTGTACCAGCGTTGGCTAGAACTCTGCTACTGAATAATAATCATTATAGCTAAAATGATAGTAAGCAAATAGTTAGATCATTCCTCTGTTGATCCCAATGTCTAGAGTAAACAAATGCGGTAACACAGGAAGTCATTAAAATTGAATGAATGACTATGAATGAAGCACTGCCATCATTTTAGTAACGATACTCCAGAACATGGGTGTTCATGTGAACGATGAGAAGGCGTGTTGAATGTTTGTAAAATACCTGTTTAAATTTTAAAAAAGGGAGATTTCTTTGGTTACTAAGAGAAATTGTAATTAACTCATGCCTAATCATTGTACCGTGTAGCTATGGCATGTCTAATTTCATCTGAGGCAAAAGGTACGGGTAAGAACTTGTACTTTAAAGACTGGAAGGGGGCACAAGAGGTGTACGGGCTTTATTAGTATTTTAGCATTATGATAGAACAAGCGGAGACAAGGCTCAAGTTTCTTTTGTTTTTATGGTGAAAATGAAGGGTACTTGTGTCTTATAGCCACCACGCTCCAGTTCTTTCGAGAAGTGAAATTTGGTTAATGCTAATGAAATAAAACTAAATATGATGAAAATAAATTACTTGAACAACAAAATTATGAAAACTACAACAACGAATTATGGAAGGGGGGCCGCCCAGACCGCATTATATTAAATACGTTACCTAAACTAAACTAACCAAAATACCAACTAAATATTTAATTAAATACAGCTACAATGTAGTTTACCACCGCGCCGCAGCTAATATTACCTGGTATTAGGTCCATGAAGACCGGTTATTGTCTCATATTCGCTATACAAGATCTTGAGTGTGGTGGCTATAAGACAACAGTACCGAATGAAGGAACAGTTTATTTGTAAAAAATTACTATTCTGGGAATTTATTAATGCAAATGGATTCATCTAAAGTAAACTGGGTAAGCTTCTCATAAATAAAGTAAAGCTCATATAATAGTAATGCTATCTTTTGTTTATTCACTATTAACGCATTTAGATATCAAAGCTATAAAAACAAATACATTTCATAGATATTTTGTTACTACTTCTTCATTTATTAGAGGTGTTTTAAGAAGCCTTACAGACATTACTACTTTTCTACGGTCTAGTTGACATGTTGAAAATTAGGCCCTCATGACTGCGGCAATAACTATGACCCATGAATTACAATTGCGGAGTAACCACAAGCGACAAATATCTATCAAATTGTACTTAAACCCTCTATCAGTGCAACAAAATCCCTACGAAATTCATTTGAGATCCAATAGAGCCTTCTTATCAGTGCGAAGGACAAGAATGTAGCTCTTCCCTCGGGAGATGTCTGATCAAGCCCGAGAAATCAATGCCATAACTATAGCTGCTAACCAGATTTTGTTGAATAAATTCTACCAGCCAGCCCTATATTTACGCTGATGGAGAGAATTAGATATCCAAACCTCCTCTCCTTCCATAGAGGCCGTACGAAGTAAAGACAATGAAAAGATATAAATATGTGCCTTTCAAATAAGTAGTAATACCATAAGGCTTTCTATGACAGCCCTCCCAGCATTTCTAACACCTCTGACGTCACAACATGCCCTGTTTCTACCGGTGTGCTGGTAAGATTCCCATACCTGGCAAGATTCCAATGAAAGCCCCTGATAATATTCACACCCCTGGCATGATTAACACCCTGGCAAGATTCCCACCCCTGGCAAGATACCCATGAGAGCCCTGTTTCTATGCCACATTTTTTTTCTGGAAAATACCCAGGTTACCCGTTTCTACAAGTCGGCTGGCAAGATTCCCGGAGTTCCAGGTGTTATGAGACAATATGCTTAATCGGAGTATGGTCGGGATAATAGACAAGTAATAATAAATGGAAATTAATATGGATTTCAATGGGTCAGATAGGGAATCTGTGGAGCTACCAACCTGTGAAGTTGTCACACTTGTGCAATGCAGTCACTGGTTCTATTAAAGGGAACACAATTGGCGAGACTCCCATGACTCTAGACCCCAATGACGTCACAGCACACCCTGTTTTAAACGCTCAGGTGTAATATGCTTGACGCAATTTTATGTAACCCTGCGTCAAGGACCCATGGGGGAATCCCCACTTGTAACTTAACGACAGCACACACCTTACGTCATGATTGTGTAGCCATCACTGCTGCACAACATAATACTTTTTTTGACAATTTATTTTTCGCCCGAAAGGCAAAACACTTTTTTATTTCTTTAACTTAATGACGGAGCACACTTTATGTTATGTTATCAAATGTCGGGGTAGCCATCAATGTCAGATAGCGCCCTTTTTGGCAGTTCATGTTTCGCCCGAAACATTCAAGGCTTGTTTTTCTTTCTTTAGTTTTTCCTTTTGTTCTTGACCTCGCCAGGACTCGAAAGGTCAATTTTCTTCCAACGGATTTTGTGCCCTAACTGAGAGGACTAACAAGCCATTCCTAATATTTTGTCCTACTCGTTACATTTACAACTAACCTATTGTACGACACCTGAGATTCCTCATTTTTGGCACACAATAGAAGGACGTGTTACTGTCAAAATTTGGCAAGCTCTCGGAGACAACCACTCTCAAGGTATTTTTAGTAATAAATGACTAAGGGGTGCTTAAATTGTGTAAACTCTTTACTTGTCCAAAACAATAAATCTTAAAAACACCGACTTTGTAAATAAAAGTTTTATTATTTCAAACAAATTTACAAACAATGTTAAAAACAGAAAATACAGTTAAAAAACACGACAAACAAAATATAAAGGGTGAAAAAGGCTTGTCGTGATATATGCAAAAGATTCATATTTTATAGAAAGGTGATGGGGCCCAAGCAAGTAGTTCCAGAGGAGGGGCGTCTTTGATAATAGAGTTAAATTTATGCTCTATTAAGAGCTTTTTTAACGAAATGCACCTTTTCTTAGACAGAAATGTTAGATTTCACTCCCCTCTACTGAAAATTCATTTAACACCTCCCACCTTATCTTTAAGCTCTAGAGTATACTAGTCCAAGGCAATACATACCCCCTGGTAAACTATGGATGGCATGCAGCACCCTTCTGACATTGCCACATCTCCCCAAGACATCTTTCAGGCATTTCTTATTTAAAACTACGCCTTTAAATTCCGTGATTCAAGTTTTTGTGAGCCATGCCCATGTTTATGACCGTGCAACTGAGACCGTTTAACTGAACCTTCATTCAACAGAACTCCCGATTTTTGCATAGCCTCATTTTTTCTCAGCCCTCATGCAACACAGGGAGCATTTTTCAACAAAAATATCAAAACGTGCAAAGGGGAAATTCTATTTCGAGAAATTATTGTTCCCAAGGCAAATATGCAATTAGGGAAATTCAGAAAATACAGTGTTTTGGAGACAAGACAATGCAATAGAAAAAAAACAAGCGTGAATAGAAAAAAGGTATGGCACCCTCTGACATCCCCTTCATCATTCGTAAGACATTTTTTCATGCATTTCTTGTTAAAAATTATGCTTTATTCCGATGATTCATGTTTTCTTTTGCAAGCCAAGCCTATCATAATGCTCCAAAAACACTCCACACCACAACAGCTTTATGCGCCTGCCCCTCCGGCATCCACGTGGCACAACCAACTCATCCCCCTTTAGGACATTTTCCACTTTTCTAGCCGAAAAAAGGCTAGTGAATCTTAAACAGTGTTTTTTACTTGAAAACAGAGAAGTCGTCATTCCTTTGCTAGAGCGTTATGCTCCAAACAATTCATGCCAAAGTACCACATTATAACTACTTTTTAGCCCCTCTACGACACCCGTCATCATCACTGTAAGTGTGTTCTAACATCTTGAAACAAACACACACACACACACAAACACTCACACACACACACGAAACATACGCACACACACACACACACACACACACACCACACACACACACACACACACACACACACACACACACACACACACACACACACACACACCCACACACACACACACACACACACACACACCACACACACCCACACACACACCCACACCACACACACACACACACACACACAACACACACACACACCACACACACACACACACACACACACACACACACCACACACACACACACACACACACACACACACACACACACACACACACACACACCACACACACACACACACACACACACACACACACACACACACACCACACACACACACACACACACACACGCCACACACACACACACACACACACACACACACACACACACACACACACACACACACACACACACACACACACACACACACACACACACACACACACATACACACACACACACACACACACACACAACACACACACACACACACACACACACACACACACACACACACACACACCACACACACACACACACACACACACACACACACACACACACACACACACACACACACACACACACACACACACACACACAACACACACACACACACACACACACACACACACACACCACACACACACACACACGCACACACACAGACACACACACATACATAGTAGCAAGTTTTCCATCAAAGGTAACAAATTTCTCTTAGAATTAACAATTGTTAATTCTAGTACACTCTAGAGCTTAAAGATAAGGCGGGAGGCGTTAATTGAATTTGTAGGTGGAAGGGGACTGAAATCTAACATACCTGTCTAAGAAACAATGCATTTCGTTAAAAGTCAATTAAAAAAAACCTCTTAATATGGATTTAAATGTACCACTAATATCAGCTCTACTTCTGAAAATGATTGTTAGGGGGTGGGGGGGGCAGCCGTATATTGTCAGGATATTGTGAAATAACCATTAGTTTAACTCAAAGAAATGGATATTTTCATTAAAAGTCCTTCAAAGATACCTCTTAAAACGCTCTAAATCTATCTCTAATATCCCTCCTCTCCCTAGAATTGCCTGCTAGGTCCGATATCTTTCTTCTATTCACGTGTGTTTTTGTTTTTACCATTGCATTGTCTTGTCTCGAAAACACTGTATTTTCAGAATTTACCTAATTGCACATTTGCCTTGAGAACATTAATTTCTCGAAATAGAATTTCTCCTTTGCGCATTTTGATATTTTTGCTGAAAAATTCTCCCTGTGTTGCATGAGGGCTGAGACATAAGGAGGTTATGCAAAACTAGGGGGCTCTGTTGAATGAGGGTTCAGTTACACGGTCTCAGTTGCATTGTTATAAACATGGGCTTGGCTTGCGAAAACTTTAATCACGGGACTTAAAGACATAATTTTTAATAAGATATGTCTGAAAGATGTCTTGAGGAGATGTGACGATGTCAGAGGGGTGATGTATGCCATCCTTAGTTTACCAGGGGGGTATGCCTTGCCTTGGACTAGTATACTCTAGAACTTAAAGATATGGTGGGAGGTGTTAAATGAATTTTCGGTAGAGGGGATTGAAATCTAACATCTCTGTCTAAGAAAAGGTGCATTTTGTTTAAAAAGCTCTTAATATAGTATAAATTTAACTTTATTATCAAATGCACCCCTCCTCTGGAACTACTCGCTTGAACCCCATCACCTTTCTATATATATGAATCTTTTGAAAAATATTACGATAAGCTTTTTTCATGCTTTATTTTTTGTTTGTAGTGTTTTTTTTTTTACTTTTTTTTCTTTGTTTTTAATATTGTTTGTAAATTTGTTTGACATAATAAAAATTTTATTTACAAAGTCTGTGTTTTTAAGATTTATTGTTTTTGACGAGTAAAGATGTTAAACAATTTAAGCCCGCCTTAGTCTTTTACTGCTAAAAATACCTTGAGAGTGATTGTCTCCGAGAGCTTGCCAAATTTTGAAAGTAACACGTCCTTCTAGCGTTTGCCAAAAATGGGGAATATTAGGAAAGGCTTGTTAGTCCTCTCAGTTAGGGCGCTAAATCCGTTGGACGAAAATTGACTTTTCGAGCTCTAGCGGGGTCAAGAACTAAAGAAAAAAAAAGAAAGAACTAAAGACAGAAAAAAGCATTGAGCGTTTCGGGCTAAAAATAAAATTCCAAAAAAGGTACTATCTAACAGTGATGGTTGCCCCAAAAATGCGTGCCCTTACATAAAGTGTGTGCCGTCGTTAAGTTATAAAAAGAAAATAGTGTTGTGCGTTTTGGGCGAAAAATAAATTGTCAAAAAAAGTACTATGTGACAGTCATGGTTGCGCAATCATTACGCAAGGTGTGTGCTGTCGCGACGTTACAAGTAGAGATTCCCCCATGGGGTCTTGAAACAGGGCTACATAAAATTGCGTCAAGCATATTATACGTGAGCGTTTAAAACAGGGTGTGGTGTGACGTCATTGGAATCCAGAGGGGTGTGTCGTGAGAGTCTTGCCAAGTCTGTTCCCTTTAATAGAACCGGTGACCGCATTGCACAGGTGTGACCAATTGAGGTGTTGATAGCTCGAAGGACTCCCTATCTGACCCTTTAGAATCCCATGTTAATTTCCTAGTATTAATACTTGTCTATTATCCCAACCATACTCCGCTTAATCATATTGTCTCATGACACCTGGAATTTCGGGAATCTTGCCAGCCAACCGGTAAAAACGGTAACCTGGGCATCTTCCAGAAAAACAATGTGCCATAGAAACAGGGCTCTCATAGGGATCTTGCCAGGGGTGGCAATCTTGCCAGGGTTTGAATCATGCCAGGGGTGGGGATCTTGCCAGGGTGAGAATCTGTCCAGGGGTGGGAATCTTGCCAGAGGCTCTCATGGAAATCTCGCCAGGGTTGGGAATATTGCCAGGTGATGATAAAGCAAGATGAAGAAGACGTCAGAGGATGCCACAGAGCAGTAATAGCATGGCAATGTGGCATGAATTGCCTTGGACTAGTACTCTTTACAGCTTAAAGATAAGGCGAAAGGTCTTTGTTGGTAGAAGGGGACTGAAATCTAACATTCCTGTCTAAAAAACGATGCATTTCGTTAAAATTCCTTCAAAATTACCTCTCAATATGGTTTTAAATGTACCACTAATGACAGCTCGCCCTCTCAAAATGATTGTTAGGGGTGGGGTGGCAGCCGTAAATCGTCAGGATATTGTGAAATGTTCATAAGTTTAACTCAAAGAAATGGATATTTTCATTACAATTCCTTCAAAGATACCTCTTAAAACGCTTTAAATCCATCTCTAATATCATTCCTTCCCCATAGAGTTGTCTGCTAGGTCCCATACCTTTCTTCTATTCACGTGTGTTTTTGTTTTTTCCATTGCATTGTCTTGTCTCGAAAAAACTGCATTTTCAGAATTTTCCTAATTGCATATTGGCCTTGGGAGCAATAATTTCTCGAAATAGAATTTCCCCTTTGCATGTTTTGATATTTTTGCTGAAAAATGCTTCTAGGGCTGAGACAAAAGGAGGTTATGCAAAAATCGGGGGGTCTGTCGAATCAGGGTTCAGTTAAACGGTCTTCAGTTAAGTGGAGCTAGATTTTTAAACATGTATTTTAATCTTTTATTTTAAGTAGGTCAATGATCCTAATTATGATGTTCGCTCAATATAGCTAAGCATTAAATGGTATTAAATAGGCACATAAATATTTGGATAAAACCAGATAATGATAATAAGAATATTTTTAAATTGGATTGAATGAAAAAGGTAAAGGGTTAAAATTGCTTACCAATTGAAGGTAAGTCTGAGGGAATAGTAACTCTTATACCAAATGACATAAATGTTAGAATAGGATTAGAATATTTTCGTCCTTTCACAAGTCGATTGACCTAGCTTCACTTCTTGGGTATGGTCGGTATAATACACAAGTACCAATTGAGGAGTGCAGGCAATATAAAATATTGTTTAGCATTGGAGTATGCTAATAAAGTCATAATGAAGTTGTACGCGCCAAGAAAAGAATTTAATCTAGAACTTCAGAACAATCCTTAGAAATCCTTAGAAATCAAGTAATGAGCTGGTTATGGATTTGAACCATCAAAGACCTTAACAACCAAGGAACCAAACCTCCAAAGACCTCAACCTCCAATGGTCCTCTCCTCCCAACCTCCAAGGGCCCCTTCCCCCAAAATGTTTGTTTCTCAACCTCCCCCCCCCCCCATTTTTTCTTATATTTTCTAATATAATGAAAAAACTAAATTTCATCGAATAATTTTTGAAAATGATTAGTTTTTGAGTATTTAAAATTCAATATAAAGATGATTTACAGTTCTTCTTGAAAACGGTGAATTTATCGGATAGCGCAATATTAAAAAAGCACTACTTTTAGTATGGACAGCACATTAGTAAAAAGCGTCGCTATGAGTAATTGTTTCAATTATCATTTTCTCCAACAGATCATTTAGCATTGAAATTAATAAAGTCGAAGCATTGTTATGGAGATATTATTAAGGAAATGATACATGCCCCAAAAAGGTTTTTTTTCGGGGGGGGGGACTATGAAGGAAATGATATAAGTCCCAAACGTTCTTAACTGGTTCAGAAGTGTATAACTGATTCAAAAGTGCTTAACTGACTTATTTTGAACTGGGAGAAGTTACTGTAAATATAGGATTTAGCTCAAGGATATCGTTTGAGAGATGAAGATATATTTTTCTGAAAACTGAAATAAACTTCTGAAAATACTCTAATGAAATTCATAAAGTCGAATAAATCTTAAGCATTGCTATGGGGATACTATGAAGGAAATGATACATGAACCAAACATTTTTAACTGTTCCAAAAGTTTATAACTAATTAAAAATTGCATAACTGGCTTATTTTGAACTCCGAGAATTCACTGGAAATATGGGTTCTTCTTGAAAACGGAGAATTTATCGGACAGCGCATTAGTAAGAAGTGCTGCTTTTAGTATGGACAGGACATTAGTAAAAGGCGCTGCTATGGGTAATTCTTTATAGCAGTAATTTTATATTTATATTAGAGTAATTTATATTAGTTCTACTTTTCTCCAACGGATCATCTAGCATTGAAACTCATTAAGTTGAGTAAATTTTAAGCATTGTTATGGGGATACTATGAAAGAAATGATGCATGTCCAAAACATTTTTGTGCTTTGTTTTGGGGTTACTATGAAGGAAATGATAAAGTCCGAAACGTTTTTGACTGGTTCAGGAATGTATAACTGATTCAAAAGTCCTTAACTGACTTATTTTGAATTCCGAGAAGTTAACTTTGGTTTTAGTAAACAGAAATAAGAACATCCACGTTTAAAATACATCTGATTTTATTATTATTTTTTTATTTCTTTTAATAAAATTGGGTTTTAGTTTTCAGAAAAAACAACGTCCACGTTTAAAACACATCTGCTTTTATTAATATTGTTTGATTTTTTAATAAACTTGGGTTTTAGTTTTCAGAAATAAGAACATCCACGTTTAAAATACATCTGATTTTACTAATATAATTTGATTTTTTAATAAACTTGGGTTTTTGTTTTCAGAAATAAGAACATATACGTTTAAAATACATCTGATTTTATTAGTACTATTTGATTTTTTAATAAACTTAGGTTTTAGTATTCAGAAATAAGAACATCCGCGTTTAAAATACATCTGATTTTACTAATATAATTTGATTTTTTAATAAACTTGGGTTTTAGTTTTCAGAAATAAGAACATCCATGCATAAAATATATCTGATTTATTAATATTTTTTGATTTTTCAATAGACACGTGTTTTAGTTTTCAGAAATAAGAACATCCACGTTAAAAGTACATCCAATTTTGTTAAAATTATTTGATTTTTTAATAGACTTGGGTTTTGTTCCATCATTTCCTTTATAAAGCAGTCATATCATCACTTACAATAGCTATTACATTATCAATTTCGACTTTATGCATACCTCAATACTGTGCAATAGTTTTCAAAAAAAATTATTCTATCATTTTCCTCATAGGGCTGTCATATCATCACTTAGAATAGATATTACTTTATTAATTTCGACTTTACGCATACTCCAATACTGAGCAATACTTTTAAAAGGACATTATTCTATCATTTTCCTTAGAATAGATATTACTTTATTAATTTCGACTTTATGCTTTCCCAATTACTAAGCATTACTTTTCAAAAGACATTATTCTATCATTCCCCTCATAGGGATGTCATATCATCACTTTGAATAGATATTACTACATTAATTTCGACTTTATGTATATCCCAATAGTAAGCAATACTTTTTACAAGACATTATTATACCATTTCCCTCATGAGGTTGTCATATTATCACTTAGAATAGATATTACTTTATTAATTTCGACTTTATGCATGCCCCAATGCTAAGCAATAATTTTCAAAAGACATTATTCTATGATTTCCCTCATAGGGCTGTCATATCATCACTTAGAATAGATATTATTTTATTAATTTCGACTTTATGCATACCCCTATACTAAGCAATATTTTAAAAGGACATTATTCTATCATTTCCCTCATAAGGCTGTCATATCATCACTTATAATAGATATTATTTTATAAATCTTCACTTTATGCATACCCAATAATAAGTAATACTTTTAAAAATATATTGTTCTATCATTTCGCTCATAGGGCTGTTATATCACCACTTAGAATAGATATTACTTTATTAATTCTATTAATACTTTATACTTTATTAATTAGAAAATAGTAAAAAGTACCGCAATGAGTAATTTTTACGAAAATCCAGCGGTCTTCCAGAAAAACAATGTATCAATGGCTAGATTTTTGCCAGGGCACGAATCTTGCTAGCTGAGCTCTAGAAACAGGGGTGCTCTGACGTTAGAGATTTGCTGTAGAAACTCAGCGATACGTTCCCTATTGTTGCTATCTTTAAATTATCTCGGGCAAGACCGTTTTTTAAGCCTCTTTTATTACCTAGCCGAAGCCCGGGTTCCGTCCCAGGAATGAGTAGACACAGACTAAACTCCCCCACAGCGTGTAGGATGGCCGGATTCCGCCCCCCCCCCCAAAAAAAAAATAAAAAGAGTAGACTTAAACCAATTTCCCCCACATCGCACGGGGCGGTTAGTAACAAGAATTTCTCGAAATATAATTTCCCCTCCTTTGCGTGTTTTGATATTTTGGTGAAAAATGTACTCTGGGCTAAGAGAAACCGTTCAGGGGGGCTGGACACTTCCCGGAGATGACCAGCAATCAGGTCGGTACCTTAGTGGAGGGAGGCAGGATAACAATAAGTAAACACTTGAATCCCCTTCCCCACAGAAGGTTCCCCCTCCCCTGGAGTCCTCTTCCTTCTTCTTTCCTTAAATTAGACATGTTATTCTTTATACTTTTAAAGCTGCAATAATGCCTAAAAACTACATCTATTATCAATGCACCTTCTGAAAATGAATGCCATTAGGAGGCTTGAACCAATTGTTATGATATTTTTTAATACTCATAATTTTATCTTAATGAAAAAAGGGGTATTTCCTTAAAAGCTCTTAATATGTCTTAAATTCCATCTAATATCACTCCTCCTCCCCTACCCTCCAAGGTTGCAGGCTAGAAGCCCCGGTTTCCTATAATAGATGGTTCTTTTTCGCGTATATGATAATATGACATTTTCATCTTTTATTTTTTGTCGTGTTTTTTAGGTGTCTTTTTTATGTTTTATTGCCTGTCAATTTGTTTTTATTTTCATTGTCTGTGTTTTTAAGATGTGGCCTTTAGCACGAGTAAGACATGCATTTCCCCTATATTAATATTTTGAAAGCAAATGCCCCCCGGAGTCTATCAAATTTGGCAGTAAACATGTCGTTCTAACGACTGACAAAAAAATAGGAAATCTCACTAATATCAGGTAACCCAGGAGATGGGGGAGGGGATAATGTCACATGGGTGAAATGCTCTGGTAGTCTGGAGTGTTTTGTGGGGCATTATGATTGGCTTGGGGTGAAAATCACTTGAATCACGGGATTCAGAACCATAATTTTTATTAGAAAATGCCTGAAAAAAGTTATGTTTTCGGTGGGGGGGGGGGGATCATGTAATGTCATTGTGACTTGAACTACAGCTTAAAAGTTAAGGTGTGGACATTAAAGTATTTTTCCCATAAAAGAGCTAAAAATCTAACAGGTAGCAGTTCTTAATATGTCTTAAATTGTATCTAATATCACTCCCCTTCCCCTACCCTGCGGGTTTGCAGACTAGAAGCCCCGGCTTTCTATAATAGATGGTTCTTTTTGCGTATATAATAATTTGAGATTTTCATCTTTTATTTTTTGTTGTGTTTTCCTCCATGGGTTCCTGTGGTAGGATTACGCAAAATTGCGTCAAGCATACTAGACTTGCCTGTTTGAAATGAGGTATATCGTAAGACGTCATTGGAGACCAGTGGGGTGTGTCATGGAGTCTTGCCAAGTTTGTTCCCTTTAATAGAACTGGTGACTAGACTGTGCAGGTGCGAGGGGTTGGTAGCTCCACTTATCTGACCCTTTAAAGGCGAGGGTGTGGCGCGTGGTGCAACATGCACTTGAAACGGGGGTGTGTACTTTGACGTCAGAGGGTATGCACCAGAAACAGGGGTGAGGGGTTAGGAGCTTCAGTTGTTATTAAAACTTGTGTATTATACAGCCCATATCCCAAGTAGTTGAAACACCTGGGAATGTCACCTAGAAACAGCTGACCGCATTGTGCAGGTGTGGGGCACGACAAAAAGTGCGCTTGAAATGCACAGGGGGGTGTACCGTGATGCGTTTGAAACCAGGGAGGGTATGTGCTTGAACCAATTTACGGGGTACTACTCATATTTCCAACTCTTCACTGTACCAACCTACTACTGCAATCGGAAGGGCTGCTCAAATCAAACCAACGACCGTAAAACATGCCAAGGGTCTTATCATAGGCAGCGCAATAGCGCTGCCTATGTAAAGAACGATGTTGGCACAATGTATTATTATTTTTTTTGTTTTTTTTTTCCATACCACGGCACTTAGTATCGAAGGAGTTGTCGTAGAAACTTTGAAAAGGGCTCATTGGATTGGAAATTGGAGTGGCTTGTGCCCTTATGAATAATTGAAAGTGATTAGAAGGCAGCAAACACCCCTTCCAAGCCCACCATTCCCCGAAACACATCCAATCAAAATTTCGAGATAGCCATTTTGTTCAGCATAGTTGATTTCTAGATAGAAATTATGTTTTTGAGGAGGACACTCCCCCAGAGCTCTCAGGGCAAGGGTTGTAAGTTATGCCCTGGAGGCATATGATGTTTTTATAGAAAGCGTTGTCGTAGAAACTTCAAAAAAGGCTCATTCGATTGGAAATTCAAAGGGCTAGTGTCCTTTTTGATAGTCGAAAATGATTGGAGGGCAACTAACCCCCTTTCACGCCCACCTTTTCCCCAAACACATCCAATCAAAATTTTAAGATAGCCATTTTTTTCCACGCAGTTCAAAGTTCAGGAAATTATACCTATGAGCAGGATACTCACCCCACAGTCTCTTTTTTTTACTTTTATATTAAATTTTTAATTTTTATAAATTTTATAAATCAAATAATATTAACATTTTGATTACTAAATATCAGTATATGTATATTAAACTGACAATGCTCATTCATTTGTATTTTTTTTTCTTTTTCAGTAAAGTGCAAATTATGATCTGGCCTTGAGAAGGCATAGGGTTTTGAGCCCAACTTATTTTAATTTCGGCTCGTTTTGAGTTTGACTCGGTTATTTATTGTAATTTCTGTTCGGTTTGGGTTTCATTTATTTATCGATGCTGATTGTGGTAGTTTCACGCTTGGTGCATTATTTTATTTTATTTTTGCTCATTTTTTGTTTAATGGAGTTCTTTTCTTTTCTTCGAAAAACTTATTTTGTGAAAAAGTTTTTTTTTTGATAAATCAACCAGAAATACCGAACTTTGAAATGAAAGTTTGGCTAGCCGATACTTACCTCATACGTTGGTACATCTATTAACAGAAGCTTCTCCGGTTTTGCAATACAAAGACGGGGTTAAGACGCCACAAATCCCACGAAAAACAAACGTTTTCACAACGTTCCAATTCTTCTCACATGGCCGAATCAGATCAGTTTCTGTTTGAACTAAATCCCTTATAATTCCTTGATTCTCTATGAGCGGGGAGGAGGGAGGGACTCTATGTACCAACGTATGAAGTAAGTATCGGCTAGACAAACTGAAGTTTCATTCGAAAGTTCGGTTTTGGCGTCGCCATTACCTCATACGTTGGTACATCTATTAACAGAAGCTTAGATTCCAACCGATTTGGTGGGGGATTCATAAATAAACTAATGTAAAATTTTATTTTCAAACTCAAATATTGAAATGTATAAACTATAAAACTGTCTGAACCGCAACGAAATGTAGAGCATCGGTTCGATCTTCTATTTCATGAAGGTAGTGTTGTCTGGGAGCAGACTCCAAAGACCAGCCAGCAGCACTCATTATATCAGCAAGTGGTACTGATTTTGATAGCGCCCATGACGCCGCCATGGATCTTGTGTCGTGTGCTTTCCCTTTTCTATACTCTTCTTCTGCTGCCTCATATGTCATAGTTATGACATGCTTTATCCAAGAAGAAATGGTTCCAGCTGCCACCTCTCGTGGTGCTGTTTTAGAAAAAGGAATGAAGAACCTTTTTCCCCCTTTTCTGACCGCCACGTTAGCCGTTCGCTGTGCGTAGGCCGATAGTATTCACACTGGACACAAAGCTGGATCTACATCTAGCGCGGTAAGAAGGATAGGAAATGGTATCTCATGAGGCTTCACGGTTTTGGGTCTAAACGAAGGGAGAAACCTGAGAGTTACTGAATTATCTGAAAATTGTGCTGTACTAAAGGACAAGGCATGAATTTCACTCCTTCGATGACCAGATGCGATGGCACTAATGAATACCGTCTTAAGATTAAGATCTTTCATATCAATATTCCAAAAGTCTAGAAATCGTAAAGTTCTAAAATACCTAAGAAGAAGGCCAAGATCCCAGGCAGGAATATCATGTTGTGTCCGCGGTGACTCGTACCAAAAATTCTGTATCATTTTCGTCAAACAAGTATCTTTGTTGATATCTGTTCCTGT
Source organism: Artemia sinica (assembly GCA_027921565.1). Classification (NCBI taxonomy): domain Eukaryota; kingdom Metazoa; phylum Arthropoda; class Branchiopoda; order Anostraca; family Artemiidae; genus Artemia; species Artemia sinica. The sequence goes on along the minus strand of CM051259.1, from coordinate 50,986,091 downwards.
AGCTAGGGCTAGCGTTCCGCATATTGCTGCTTTATAACCTTCTATCGTTGATGGTGCGAGGTTTCGACCAATCTTTATATATATCATGAATTCTGCAACTGTCTGAGTACTGGCTTCGAGAGGATTAATCTTCCTTTCACTACACCAACCCACGAACACTTGCCATTTTCCATTGTATAATTCAATGGTGGATCGTCGCTGGGGCCGGGCAATTGCACGGGCTGATTTCTTAGAAAAACCTCCCTTTTAGAGTCCACGCTCGATATCTTCCAGCCGTGTAAATTTAGATTCCTTAGTGCTGGGTGGCGAAGTCGACCCTGCTGGAGGAGATCTGACTGATCTCCGAGGAATATAGGCAAGTCTATTAGCAGGTTGAGAAGATTTGTATACCAAGCTTGGCGAGGCTATCGCGGAGCAATTAGCGTTATTTGGCAGCTCACAGACTTTTGAACCTTCTCCAGAACCTTTTGGATCAGGGCAAATGGAGGGAAGGCATAGCTGTGTTTGTTCGACCAATCGTGGAGAAGGGCATCTGTGCCGATCGCAAGAGAATCTGGAACTGGTGAGAAATATACGTCGATCTTTCGGTTCAATCGAGTCGCAAATAGATCGACTTCTGGAAATCCGTACTCTTTCGACAGGGCTCTGAAGACACTCTCGTTGAGACTCCATTCCGTGGGCACACCTTTTCCTTTTCGTGACAGTGTGTCGGCTACTAGATTGAGTCACCCAGCGATGTGTCTTGCCCTCAAGTGAACGTTCAGGGCCATCGTAATCTCGAAGAGCCTTACAGATTCCTCCTCTAGGGAGAAAGAGCGGGTTCCGCCCTCTTTGTTTATGTAATTAACTACAGTCGAGTTGTCCGTTCCAAGAATTGATTTAGGCAAGATAAGTCTATTACTGGGTGCCAACTCTTGTTTTCCTTTTTCAGAACCAGAAAAATCTAACTGTAAAAACCTTGAGACGACTGAGTTTGGACTTCCTGTATTACGCCTTTCTCGAGCATTACGACAATCTCTGATTCCAAAATAAGCAACTGATTGCTTAACATATTTGATTCGTTGATCGGGGTGCGTACTAGAGGATGGTATTTTTGAAGTCCAGACGGTAGCCCTCTTTGATGACGTTCAGGACGAACTTGTCGTCTGTTATGTTTTTTCCAGTTCTCTACAAAGTGAGACAAACGATTTCCTACGGGAAGAGGATCTTGTGTTGGCGCCAGGATCAAGTCATTGAGCATTTGACTGTTTTCTTTCTCCCGTTTTTGGGGCTGAAGTGAAGGTACGACCTTTTTTGTTGGTAAAGCCTTCCCTTCCTTGCTGGGAACGAAATGGCTGTTTTTCTTCATATCTTGGCTTCTTTTGGACTGGGCCACGAAAGTCTCGTCGGTCCCGTTGCAGTTCATATTCTCTCTATACTGGCCGCTTAGACTGAGCTGTTGAAGGAGGGTTGGAAAACTGTCTACTTTCAGCCCTGTATCGCCTCATTCTATGAGCCTGGTGCTTAAAGTCTGCGGAAAAAAGGAACTCGCTTTCCAGAGATGACGACCTCAATTAATTCCTAATCTCTTGAGCCAAGTCAGGGATTGATTTCCAGACGTTATCCCTTCTCATGAGCATCAAATTTGAGCATATTCTAGAAAGAATATTTGAAAGGTGTTGCTGACATCTATTGATATTTTCCAAGAGCTTCATCAGTTTTGGAATAGTGTCAGGAGAGACATTCTCTGCCTTCAACATTTTTATGACAGTACCTAACATGAGGTCACTGTATCGCATAATGCTCATAGCTGCTCGGGTGAAAGACTCTAAGGCCAAGAATGACTTTCTGTCGACCGATATGAAATTTCTGTCCTCTACTTGTCCAGTTGGTGACAACAAACTGAACTCTGGGTTGACGCGTGGCACCTGTGAAGCCAAATGTGTGTCGTGACATTTGTAAGCTTTCGCTCGGCCCGGTATGTCGAGAGGATCAAAGAAAGTACCACGTTCTGAGAATGACTTATTCTTTGTTGTTGACTGCAGTTCTTCTGAGCGCTGCTTGATGAAGTTTTTCAGCATTGGGGAGAAAGGTAACGTGATAAGCTGTTTTCTCTTGAATGGCTCAATTGCCAAAACCAGCTCTGCCGCCGAGCGAGTCTGATGGACGGTAATGGTAGGCCTGGGGCAAATGGTATCACCCAATACTTCATATACAAGGTCCAGCAACTCTGCCAAAGAGACCTTGTCATCTGTTCCGGGATCGGTGTCTACCATCGACTGCTCGTCATCGAAATGCTAAGAATCATTGTCCTCATTCTCAGAATTGCCATCACCTGTATCTTCTCGGTCTCTTGAGGCTGTTGTTGAGGGGCCCTCAACCCCGTTAGTGTTGGCGGTGTGGTCACGCTCGAAAAAGAATCTTCCATCATTTTGTAAACAAACAATCTGTGACTTCATATTTTTCATTTCATCCTGTAGTAATTTCAACATTTCCAAAACTGCATCTTGATTGTTCATCTATAAAAAATTAAATTTATTTTCATTTTATTTTATTTATTTATTTTTTTTTAATATAAATCGATATTATAAATCGGGCTTTTGTCCCCAATAAATCGGTTTTTATCGGGCTTTGGTCCCCAAGCCCGATAAAAACAAAGATAGTGCTCTACAATATCCCTAAATCGTTTCTAAACTCGGACCTGATGGAAGCATTGATGAATGAAAAAGGTGAATGCATTCCGGTCTCTAGTGTTCATACCCTTGGTCGCGAAACCACTGAAACCTCAAACTTTAAAACTGTGTTGTTTGAGCTTCAAGGACAATTTTAATATTGACAAAGTGTTCCTCTTTGGCCAACAAAAATCTTTCAAGCCTATTAAAGAAAAGCCATTAGAATGTACTAAATGTCTAAAGCTTGGGCAATCAGATAAATACTGTAGAGAGGATTCCAACATTTGTAAGATTTGCCTTGGCAAGGACCATAATGAGTCAAACTGTCAATTTGACCCAATATGTACTAATTGTAAGGGCAAACACCAGTCCCTAGATAAAGGAAACTGTCCCAAATATAAACAAAGGGCAGAGATACTAAGAATAGCAAAAGAGCAACAACTTCCAATCCCTTTTGTAGCAATGCAAGTCTCAAGGACACCAAGAGTCCCCCGTCCCCCAACAGGCCTCAGGCAACCAACAGCCCCTGAACCACCAACAGGCCCCAGGCAACCAGCAGCCCCCAGGACACCAAGAGTTCCCAATGCTTCCCCTAGTGTTGAAAGTTTTCAGAATAATCTCATCCGAGACAAAACTAATCCATGGTTCCCCTTGATAGCAAGTGCCCCCAAAAAAACCCTGAAGAACCCCCTTTCGGAAAATCCTGCGCAAGGAAAGACATCAAGACCGACAAAGCTACCTGGAATTACTCCCCACAGATTTCACACAGTTTCTCCAAATGCTTTGGAAGATGAATCAAACGTGTACTTTAAATTAGCCAGCTTTACAGTTAACTCTATGCTCATCTCCCAATTAGAGTTACCCAATCAGTTGAAATGCATTATTCTGAAGAATTTGGCAAAAACCCACTTTGGCGATACCATAGTTTCCGAAGCAGAAATTCAAATTGAGAGTGTTTTAAGCCAACATAGGCTGATTGAGTCACAATCAGAACGCCTGACGACTATTTAATGTGTGACTTTTCGTTTTTAACTAATTTATCCCTTTCCAATAACATTGCTTTTAATTATCCCGATATAGATGATAATCAGCATGCCAACCCTATAAGCAGCCCCCCTGGTACCTTAACAAATGCTAGGTGTAAATACCTTGATATTTTCGATTTTGCTACTAATGTGAAGCCAAAACTAGTAAATAATAATTCCCTTGATGTTCTTTGTTTCAACATCAGAAGCATCCGGGATAAGTGGCTCAAGTTTAAAGATTTAATTTCAATTAATGGTGTCTGCCCTTTCAATGTAATAGGATTAACAGAGACATGGCTTTCCGATAATGATGACACTAGTGATTTTTTACTCCCTGGTTACCAAATAATCCATATGCCCAGGAGATTGACAAAGTGTTCTGGTGGTATCTCACTTTACATCCGTTCGAATGTAAATTTTACCAGGCTATCAGAGTGCGAATCTATTTTCTCTACACAGCTAAATCTCAGATGTATTTATTCAATAATTGTAAACATAGTTATCGGCCAAAATTCCTATATACTCTCCTTATTTTATAAACCTCCTCCATTTCCGACCTCATTTTTTTGTAATCTGTTTGATGATTTTTCTAATTTTATTAACCTACCCCATAAAAAGGCAATAGTTCTTGGGGACTTTAATTGCAACCCACTCAATTTGTAAAATTGAGTTAGTAAAAATATTGAATCTGACACTTTTTTTGAATCGGTAACCGCGAGTGGTCTTCTACCCACAATTTTTTTCCCCAGTAGAGTCGATCCTGTGAGATCAACTTCAACATTAATTGACAACATTTTTGTATCCACTTCCCTGGGAAATGACCTGTCCTCAAATATAGTATTTTCGGATCTGTCAGACCATTTTCCTATTTACTTGTAACTACCTTCGCAACCACTACCTCTACGGTCTAGAATTAATATCCCAACACCTACTCGAAATTACAGTTCTGCAAATATAAACCATTTTATCGATTGCCTAAGAACCACTGACTGGTCCGATGTCTTAAATTGTCAAGAGGTAAATTCTGCCACAAATAGTTTTCCGCAAAGGCTAAGTGAGATTATCCATTCAACTTTTCCTATTCGTAAACCTAACCGGAAAAATATCCCTATTTGCCCCTGGATGTCACATAGCCTCATTGTCTCCTCATATCGTAAAAACAAATCATATAAGTTAGCCTGTAAGACCCGTAGTGATATTGACCTATCTAATTATAAACATTATAAAAACTTATACACTAAACTCATCCGTAAAGCGAAGAAAAATTATTATTATACAAAAATTCTCAATTGCAAAGGAAATCTGAAAAAGATATGGTCCACCATTAATGATATACTTTCAAAAAATAGAAAATCAAAGTCTATACCTATTCGCCTTAAAGACACAAATGGTAGATTAATTGACCCTTTACATGCACCTGATGCATTTAATAATAATATTTTGAATGTTCCTCATACTGACTCCCGCTCCTCCTCACAGGCTGTATTCCCTTGCTTCAATTTTAGATCCATGCTTTTCTGCCCAACTGATAGCAATGAGGTACTTCAAATCATCAGTTCTCTCCCTAATAGTTTTACTCCTGACTGTCTTGGATTAAGTAATAAGCTCCTGAAGACCTTATGCAATGACGGTCTATACGGCCAAGCTGTTATGACCTTATGTAATTTGTAAAATATAAACTTATGAAAGGTATTATCCATACCCAAATACTGGATTTACCGCAGCTAAACCATTAAAATACAAATAATTATCTGGCCTACTAAACACCAGGCTCATACATAAACAAAACTATAAACTCATTTTCTTTTCTACTAAATGAAAATGTTTTATATGTTAAATTAAAAACAAAGAAACTACCTTGGATAGTGTCTATCCGTTTAACCCCGTGTACCACAAAACAGAAACTGATCTGATTCGGCCATGTGAGAAGAATTGGATCGTTGTAAAAACATTTGTTTTTCGTGAGGATTTGTGGTGTCTTAACCCCGTCTTTGTATTGCGAAACTGGAGAAGTTTTGTTAATAGATGTACCAACGCATGAGGTAATGGCGAAGCCAAAAACGAGTTCTAGTTTCCTTTTTTGACTCGGAAATCATGGGTGATAACAAGGGCTTAAACTTGCTGCTTCAGCCCAGGGTCCTATCGCGGCCAAACACGGCAGCACAAATTCTCAAAATGATAATAAGCGAACTGTAAATCAGTTTTAAAAAACTTCAAATGAAGTAAGAAGCGACATTAAAACTCAAAATGAACAAATACTATAATGCTTTTCATAAGGCTATTGTCCCCTCAGCCCCCGCTCTTTAAGTTTGACGCTTACCCACCAATGCTTAATGAACGAATGCTTTAATAGATAGAGCAATGTAATGAAAATTTCATTTAATTTTAACAATGTGTCGAGAATGAAAGCGTTGATTTATTTATTCGTATCTGGTTTAAGAATTCGCATATGAGCCGTCCTAGCCGTCCGAGGACAGTGGTTTGAGTCCCGGTGTCACTGGTTATTTGGTTTGGAGCGGGAGTGAGTGGCGGGACACTAATAGCTTAGCCAGAGTTGACCCAACTTTAAATGGGTACCCGGAGAAATCTGGGGAAGGTAAACAGGAAGAATGTGCGAAAGCGCAGGATAACTGACCCCCTGCCCTCTCTTCATTACCCTTCCTGACTGAAGGGCCATGAAACAGAGACCAGCAATGCCAGTAGGGACTGTAATGCCAAACTCTGTACTCTTTACCTTTTATTGTTTATCTTTACTTGGTTTAAACTATACATTTTTCAGCTTAAGTCTTTTAAATGGCAATTGGTAAATAAAACACTGGCAATTACCAACTGTTTTGGTAAATAAAAAACGAACCTTTCTGAACGTATACCGTTTTCAGCAACGCACAAACGATACTCATGTTTTTAGAGGATATGAGGGAACAGTAGGCCCCCTTCTTATTTGTGGAAGGTCTTGTTTTTTCGCCTTGATTCATTTTGTGATTTTTTTTTTTTTTTTTTGTGCGTGTATGTGTGTGTGGTTGTATATGTTGATGATGTCATGACCCATGAAAGCAAGCTGTTCCTCTGGAATATCTCTGGATTTCGCCAAAACAGAACCCATGAAACAGGGTTGGATAGAGAGGAGGATGTCTGCCTGACGGGGATGGACGTTTGGGGCTGACAAATTTGTAGCAGAAGTAGTAATAATTTCGTCTTTTATAAATTTTTGTTTTGGTCAAAGAATGGAATAGTGGCTTCCAAAAATCTGAAAGTTCTAGTACCATGTTCACAGTACTCTGCAAAGGTTGATTATAAGACCCAAGCTAGGGCTGGGAATATGTCTCAGTTTCAAGATTTTGGCTGGATTTTTGGCCATATTTGAAATTTTTACGGAGGTGCGGAGGCCGGGACTTTTAAGGGCCTCCCCAGACCCGAATTTGGGCTGTAGCTGATTTCTGAAATTTGTATCCACTGACCAGAAAGTCTGCATGGTCAACTTTATAGAAATTCATATTTTAGGAGGGAAAGGGCTGCATTGGGAGAGTGAGAAAAACCTTTAAGGCCCAAGTTTGGGATGTTAATGTATCCCAGATTTTTTTCATTTCAATCAATTAATCAATCAATCAATTTATTCAATCAATAAACTCAACAAAATACACTTCAATATAAACTCCCCCGTAAGGCTCTATGGCCAGGAAAAAAACAGGGTAGAAACAAAAATGAAACAAATACAGAAAAAACAAAAACATTTTCAACATCATAAAAAAAAAATCATAAAATACAGTGATCCACATAAAAATAAAGAAGCAAAAAAAAATCCAAAAATCAAAAACTAAGCAGGGGACTAACAAGAAATCAATTTATTCCGCGTGGATCATCCTATGATCAATCAATCAATCAATTTATTCAACCAATAAATTTATGATAAAAACAGTTCAATATAGAACCCCTTGTAAGGTTCTATGGCCAGGAAAAAAAACAGGGGAAAAACAGAAATAGCATAAATACTAAAAAAAAAACAAAAAAAAAAGTATTTTCAATATAATGCATTGCATTTCAACCTTTCAAAGACGCAACAAACACACACACACACACACACACACACACGCACACACACACACACACACACACACACACACCACACACACACACACACACACACACACACACACACACACACACACACACACACACACACACACACACACACACACACACACACACACACACACACACACACACACACACACACACACACACACACAACAAAAAAAAAAAAAAAAGAAGAGAAAAAAACAATAATTAAAAAACCCAAACAAAATGCAACTTTATGACCCCCCCCCCCCCCCAAACAAACAAAAGAAGATGTAGGACAATCCAATAAATTAAAACAAATTCTAAATATATATTTGAAACCAAACCACAAGAAATATTAGACAAACTCAATTTCCCTCACAACAAATGTTTCCAACCCAGGGTAGTGTCACCCCCCCCCCCAAATAATAATAATAAAATTAACAGAAATATATTTAAACATGAAAAATCAAGACATTAAAAAATGTCTTAAGATTCTTTTGAAAGTACCAAACGAGTGACATTCTTGAGCTGACTCAGGTAGGCTATTCCAAACGATATGACAAGCAGTTAATGGATTAAAGTCAGACCTCACCGATGGAGTGAATAAAATATTAATATTCCTTGAATTGCGAAGATGATGCGAAGACCTATCAGTCACGAAAGAAGGAGTAGTTTGAAGGGCTGTGGGAACATCACCATGAATTTGATGAAAAGTGAAAGACGCACACGAAAGAATGTAGAGAGACTGCAAATCAAGTAATAGGCTAGTTGGGTTAGTTTTAGTACAATTTGTTTCCTGTATAAGCTTTCCTGCCTTACCATATAACTTGGAAAGTGGTTTCAAAAAAGAAGAGAAAGTTGACATCCATATTGTAGCGCAATAATAGACGTAGGACTGAACTAAGCAATGGAACAGAATTTTTAAAACTGATCCAGGAAAAATGTGTTTTAGCTTCCTCAAAATTCCAAGACTCCTTGAGATCTTCATATTAATTAGTCCAATATGATGCTTGAATGAAAGGTTTTCATCGAGAAGAATACCGAGAAATCGGACATATCGTTCCTTAGGTCTACTGAGAGAGCCCCTTGAAAGCCGGATATTAGATAACTCAGGGCACGCCAGAGAAATACGGGAAAAAATTATAAAACTTGACTTAGCAACATTTAGTGCAAGGCAATTTGCATCAAACCAAAGAACGACTCTCTCAAAAAGGTCAACTAATTCGGGAAGCATCTCAGACTCAGTTCCTACTACAGTACCAATGGTGCTGTCATCAGCGAAAGCAACTTTGAAAGATTCAATTTTAGCATTGAAAGATTCAGGATGACATAGCCGACAGCAAACTGTAGGTTTTTGATTCATAGCCGCAACTATAAGGTCATTAACATAAACCAAAAAAAGAAACGGTCCAAGAACAGAACCTTGAGGAACACCAAACTCAACTTCAGACGAAAAGTGGGAAAGGGAATCTACGGAGATGGTTCTACCTGACAAATAGTAATCAAACCAAGCATGAGCCTGTCCTCTTACACCATTCTGTGATAGCTTATAAACCAGAATCTCATGAGTTAAAGAGTCAAAAGCCTTACGGACATCTAGGAATATAGCTGCAGGAATCAAACCAGAGTCAAGCGCGGTGTGGAGAAAAATTTAAAAGAGTTACACACGCATGCTCCGCAGAATGTTTAGCTCGGAAGCCAAACTGAAAATCATGAAAAAATCTTTTAGCCTCTAGAAAAGCAAGTAGACGGGAGAGCATGGTCTTTTCAAAAATTTTGCTTAAAAACAGACAGCAAAGATATAGGACGATAAATGGCTGGGTCACTTCTTGGTCCACCTTTATATAAAACAATTACTCTAGCTCGCTTAAGAGAACTGGGGAAAATCCCATTTTCAACTAAAAGATTTATAAGCTTTGTCAATGGAGAAATAATTGAAGGAAGAATGAACTTAACTACCATAGTTGGAATACAGTCAGGGCCAGACGATGAAGAACCCTTCAAGCTATTTACAATCCTGGCTACTTCAACATCAGAAGCCAGATATAACACCATCGATTTGAGACAAGGCGGACCAAGATAAGATTTGTAATCTGGTTGTGACTGTGAAGACCTGACTGAAGAAGCAGTGGTTTTCCCAATATTGGCAAAATATGATGTAAATGCTTCTTGAACAGATGGAATACCCTCAACAACAACATCACCAACTACAAGACTTGGAGGGATAGAAGGAGCCGGAGAAGAACGTTTGAGGACGGAATTGATCACTTGCCAAGTTTTTCGAATATCTTTCCCACAATCCGAGAATTTTTTGGAATAATAAAGGAATTTAGCCTTCCGGCATAAAGAATTGAAAACATTCTTGTAGAGTTTGAATTGCTGAAGACGTGCATCATTCAAATATGGATTTGCTGACTTAAAAGCTTTCCAGAGATTATTTTTTCTTCTCCAACTCTTTAGAAGAACAGGGGCCATCCATGGGTTAAGAGGAATAGATCTTTTTGACTTTTAAGTAGAGGAGGACAGAGCACATACGTCAAAAATAGACTCCTTCACTGACTCATAAAAGTAGTCAAACTCTGAAAAAAAATCATTCTCGTCACCAAAAATATTCCATGTCTTCTCAGCTAAATGGGATCTAAGGCGCATTAATTCATTCAAACCAAACCTGAAAGAAGCTGAAGCAGATGCTGGAGTGTCCCTATTCAATGTTTTTTTCAAGGATAAAACTGGAAAATACAGGAAAATGGTCTGAAATATCACTCACTACAACAGAATTCCGAACCAAATTAAGAGACGAAAAAATGTTATCAATTAAAGACGCTGACGTATCAGTTACACGTGTTGGAATACAGGTTGTTGGTAGAACCCCAGCAGTGAGCATATCTGAGAGAAAATCCATCGTAGTAGAGGAAGCCATGTCAATTAGATTTAAGTTAAAGTCTCCTATTATTACAAGTTCACATGGACGTCTGCCTATTAAATCCAAGACCTCATCAAGGACCTGAAGAAAAGAAGGGACAGATCCACTGGGAGATCTATAAACATTACCAATTATCAAAACCTTATTTTTTAAATTGATTTCAATAAACTAGGATTCAAAACCCCTTCGTCATTCCTTGCCAGATCGCTTCGAACAGTATAGGGAAAAATATCAGAAATATACATTACTAGTCCATCCTTTGCCATCCTTCTGCGATTTGGTCGCTCCATTTTGTAACCGGGTATATCTAAAAGCATTTCGTTGCTAGAATTAAGAAAAGTCTCACATAATCTGATAACATCGGGTCGCCAATCAAAAACTATCCGCCTCAACTGATCAATCGATGAGCAAAGTCCCTGAGTATTGAGTTGAAGGACCGAAAAATGATCATCTCGTCTAGTAGCCCACTTTAAATCAGAAACATACTTACTATTAATTGATTGGGAAGTATTTGGGGAATTTCTTTTAATTTGACCAATAGAATTATTAATAATACTCAAAACATCTAAGGGGTTTCTTTGTATCTGAAGTAAACGCCCATCAAGGGAGTAAAAATCCCCAAAGTCTGAGTTAGAAAAATTCATATAATTTAAGGAGACTATGTATCAAACCTGCACCGCAACACACACTAAATAAAATAAATAAAAAATAACTAAGAGGCTATAAATAAAAGCAAAAAATAAATAAATAAATAAAATCACAACAATCATAAAAATACTGCAATACTGCAAGATACTAAACATATGAAAAAAAACAACTTATTTTTAAACACACTCGGCTAGAGTATGAATTTTTCTAGTGACACTTTCACCGTTAGGCCTTGCCAAAATTTGCCCACGATCAGTCCAAACATTTCTATGTCCAAATTTGTCCTTAGCGAAACATAGTATCTCACGTCGCCTCTTTGTCAATGCTTCCAATAGGAAAATTCCACTTGAAGCTAACCTGGCTTTTGCTTTGAAGACTTTCTTCGCTATATCACTATTCACAAATTTAACTAAAACAGGAGGGACTTTTTCGTTTAGGGAGGCATCGGTTAAAGCAGGAGATATTTTGAATCTGTAGATATTCCTAATTTGGGCAACATTAATTTCAGTCAGGTTCATTTTGTTTACGAAAACTTGCAGGATTGTTGATTGGAGGTCAGATCTGGACTGCTGCTTAACACCATGCAAAATTAGCGAATCAAGCAGCACTTCTTGTTCAAATGAATCTAGTTTCATCTCAATTTTCATGATTTTCTCTTCTTGATTTATAATTTGGTTGCGAAGCGTTTTCAGCGACTGTTAAATTTTTTCAAATTTTGGTTGATAATCAAGAGTAATAGCGTCATATATTTGACAAATAATGTCGTGGGATGACTGGCGGAAAGAATCAGCATCCAAAAACCTTTCATTAACCTTCTTAGTTATATTTTGCATTAACTCTCGGTTAGTTTTTTCCAGGTCAAATTCCGTAGAAGTGACTTTATCCATCAACGAAGCACATTCTCCTGTATTAGATTCCTTAATTGTTAATGCATTATATGCCTTGGAAAAGGATTTATGAATATCGGGCGAATTCTTCAATTCCTCAAATGCAGCCTTTATACCTGCAGTATTTTTGTTGGAAGTTCGGCTAACGCTTGGATTATATTCTGACAAGTTGGCTTCAACAAGTCTGTACTCATCATTTGTCCCATAGCAAAATACCAAATATGATGGCTTTCCTTTACTATCCTCGGACACTTTTAGTATCTTTACTGGCCAATGAGGATAATTTTTGAAGTTAGCTAACGCGATATCAAACTCTTTAAATGCAGGCATTTCCTATTAAAGAGAGGACAAAAGTAAAAGCAACTTATCTTTATGCAAGTTAAGAACTTACTTGACTTACTTAAGGCTCCTGCCGAGGGTTCGGCGTAGAGAACGATGAGACTAGGTGCCTCCAGGTTGACCTATCGCTTGCCAGGATCGCAGCTTCTTCCACCGGGATGTGGGCTTGGGTGAGGAATTCATCGGCTTTGTCTTTCCACCTAGTGTGTGGGCGTCCTCTGGGTCGTTTCCATCCGTGTAGGGTGGGATCGAAGTCAAATACGACCCGTGCTGGGGCGTTGCGTGGCATGCGAAGGAGGTGGCCGTACCACCGAACAGTACGCTGGGCGAGCTGCGTTGAGAAAGGAGTTTGAGCCGTACGTGATAGGAGAGTCTGGTTGCTAACGAGGTCAGTCCAGTGAAGTCTTTCGATTCTTCAGAGATGTTTCGTCTGAGCGACATCGACGGCGCTGAGGATAGATTTGGCAGCTGGCCACGTCTCCGCTCCATACAGCAGGACGGTGCTGACTGACGCATTGTAGATGCGCATTTTGGTAAATCGGCTTATGTTTGGCTTTCGTCAGATGCTGCTAAGCCTCCCAACAAGTGCTGAAGCCTTGGCAATTCGAGATGTAAGCTCTTTTGTGATCAAGCCATCATTCGACAGAATAGATCCCAGGTAAGTGAAGTCTTCAACCACATCTACTCGGTTGCTTCCGATGTTGACTTCCTTTACAGTAGAACGGGACGTGGGGGGCTCAAGGAGCATAACTTTGGTTTTCTACCAGTTGATCTTCAGTCCAACTTTCGAGGTTTCTTCTGAGAGCACCTGGAGAGCTTTGGTCATCTTATCGACGGTGCTCGCAACTAGCGCTATGTCGTCGGCGAAGTCAGCATCAGAGTGTACCCGGTCTCCGAACTGAAGACCGAATTGAAGGCGATTCATCGTGCTGGCCATAACATGGTCTATGACGCAGTTGAAAAACTCGGGAGCGGCGGCACAACCTTGGCGGACGCCAGTCTTCACCGGGAATGTGGGACTGCGTCTTCCATTGACTTGCACGCAGCTTTCCGTATCCTCATACAGCTTTTAAAAGAGTGAGCAATATTTCTTGGGTAGACCCGTAGTTCTTAGTATCAGCCAAAGTGAACGGCGATCAACAGAATCGAAGGCAGCCTTAAAGTCCACGAATGCGATGTACGCTTTTTGGTGGAACTCCTGTGTCTTCTCGATCAACTGGCGCATAGTAAACATTTGCTCCGTCGTCGACCCGCCGGGCATGAATCCGGCTTGCTGGACTCTTCTCTTTCTACGCAAAAAGGTGGAACACCTGTCCAGGAGTGACATGGCGAAGAGTTTACCAGGAACGGAGAGACGCGTGATCCCACGATAGTTGGAGCAGATTTGACGGCTGCCCTTACGTTTTCAGAGCGGCAATATGATGCCAGCACGCCAGTCATTCGGTATGCTTTCCGTCGTCCATACAGCTGAGAAGATTATCTGGAGCCACAGAATCATCGCTGCACCCCCGTACTTGAGGAGTTCTGCAGAAATACCACAGACGCCGGGGGCTCGATTATTATTTAACCGTTTTACAGCATTTTGGATCTCAAAGGTGGTAAACGGTTGCGATACGAGGTAGGAAGTAGCCTCGGGTGTGGTCATTGCTGCTTCAATCAGATCAGGGTCGGGATGAGCAACTGCCTCGGCATTCAGAAGCGTTGAGAAGTGACTGCTCCAGGCAGAGAGTTGGCCTGCATCGTCATCCGGCATGCTTCCGTCAGCAGAAAAAACACGGCTCACGGTGGAAGTCTTCCCTTCCGTCAGCTCGCGGAGGTGTTTGTAGAAGGAGCAGGTGTCTCCTTTTCTCGAGGCATCTTCAAGATCGCTGGCTTTCTTGTCGACAAAGGTCTTCCTATCACTGTGCAGTAGGCTTTTGCGCAGGCCATTGAGTCGTCTGTACTCTGGCATATTCTTTGCTAAACGGGCCTTCCGGCGCAGCTCGATTACAGACAGAGTCTCCTAGGATATCCAGGGTTTATTCTTGTGTCTGCTGCGGCCAATGGTTCTGCCAGCAGAATCGAGTATATTATCTTTGAAAGACTTCCAGGCTACTTCAGGGTCGTCCAGAACTTGGAGGCAGCTAAACCGGTTAGAGATATCGAGAGCATACTTCTGTTGCATCTGAGATGTAGCCAGACTACTCAGATCGAGCTTGGGAGGCCGTCTTTCTTGTCCTTGTGCTCTCAGGCGTAGCCTGAGTGTGGCGACTACCATCCTATGGTCTGTGTTTCCAAGCTCGGCCGACCTATAAGTCCTGCAATTTGTTATCGACGAGCGCCAGCGACCCGAGATCATAACATAATCGATCATCTTCTTTGTCTGGCCGTCATTACTATACCAAGTGCATTTGTGTATATCTCGTCTCTGAAAGAGCGTGTTTGAAATAACCAGATTATGCATATTGCAGACCTGGAGGAGTCTTTGTCCGTTGTCATTCAGTGAATCTGGAGTCACAGGGCCGAGAACACTTCTCCACACGCCCTCCCTGTCATTTACCGTCGCGTTAAGGTCTCCCAGAAGAGTGACGATGTCGTGGGGTGGGACTTTAGACAGGGTCGCTGACAGCTCCGCATAGAACTGATCCTTCACTTCCGCAGGGCTAGGATTGGTGGGAGCATAGCATACAATAATTGTCCACTTTCCATGCTTGTGCTGGAGCTGAGCCATCAGTATTCTATCTGAAATTTGTTTATAGGAGAGAAGGCATCTCTTGGCTCTAGCGTTCAGCGCGAGGCCTACACCATTTGTCTTGCTTTTTGGGTCACCAGACCAGATCAGGTGATATCCTTCACCAATATCCTCGGACTCTCTTCCGACAAGGCGGGTTTCCGTTAGGCCAGCCACAGCTATATTGAAGCGTTTTAGCTCATAGGCAAGCATTGATTTAGCTCCAGGAAAGTTGAGTGTGAGTACGTTCCAGGTGGCGAGTCGTATTCCACCCTCGTCAATAAGGTTCATTCGAAGGTCTGAAATCGGTCCAGGGACATGCTGGGGTCGTGGAAAGTAAAGGGGGGGTAGGTCATCCGAGGCAGTATGTTAAGAACCTTAATGAAAAATTTAGTTGAAATAATGCTCCAAAGATTCAATAATATATATCCAAAATATTCTATATAATCCACTAATATCAGTCTATTTCAATACCAATTAGTTTGGCACCAAAGGTGAACACAGATCAGTTCGCTCACAGTATGCTTAGTCAAGAAAAGTCAATTGCGTAACAAATTTCACCTGTGTTTTAATCCGTTTAGTTGAAGAAACCAGTTCTTTATTGTTCAGAGACTATAAAATATCCTTTTTCAAGCTAGGTGTTCACTGAATGAATGAATATTTACCTTAGTTGATTTCTGAATTCGTTAGAAATCTCTCATCTCCACTTTTACCTTTATTTTTTAAAGAAGGTTAGGTCTATCAAATCCTGTAAACATTTCATCAATTAAAACTGTTTTTGATTGGAAGGGAAAACCTGCTCAGTCAGGAC
>CM051259.1:50947538-50967538 GCA_027921565.1 Artemia sinica | reverse complement strand
ATTTAACCAAATAAAAGTAAAATTAATATACAAATTTTGTTTTAATTATTCATGTACGGTGAGCCAAAATCAAAACCTGCATTAATTCAAAAACGTTCAAAAATTAAATAAAAAAAACAAGTTTTTTTAACTGAAAGTAAGGAACGACGTTAAAACTTAAAACGAACAGAAATTATTCCATATATGAAAGGAGCTGTCCCCTCCTTAACGCCTCGCTCTTTACACTAAAGTTTGACTTTCTCGCAACTCTGTTTTTTTTAACAAAAAAGCTTTAGCGTAGAGAGCGAGGCGTTGAGGAGGGGAATAATTTCTGTTTGTTTTAAGTTTTAACGTCGTTCCTTACTTTCAGTTAAAATAAACTTGTTTTTTTTTATTTTTAATCACTCCAAAGAGCAGTGAAGAAATGTGTTGCGCTTTATGGAAAATTTCAGAACTTGATCAGACAGTGAAAAGGTTTACAAACAGTAAAAATTATAGGAGTAAACATGAGTTTCACTGAAATAGTAAAACAATGATCAATAAATTTTGGAAATATTGCCGTTCATGCCCAACAATAATAGCAATTTCTCTTCTCGCGAAAATTATTGTTAATACACAATTGTTAATAAAGAGTTTGTTCACCAGAAAAGGCCTGTAAAAATTGGGCTTTTTGACTCCACTTATACCTGTTTTTCCTATCTTTGAAGAAATATCCATGCTTTTATAAATGCACCCAACAAAAGCTTTACGCTAGTAGATTATTAGGATTCGCTAGCTATTTTGGGAACGTATCACGTCTTCCCTGCTTTCGGGTCTACGGCAAAGTTCATTCCCCCAAAAATTGATTGACCAGAAAAAATAGATTACTAATCAGGGTAGCTGCAATAGCTGCAACCTAGTAAAGAGCGAACCTCAACCCATAGTAGCCGGAATTAGAAAAGAACGATTAAAATTATTTTTTAATTGTTAGCGAATCGTCATTTGACGCTGATTCAGGAATGACGACCAGCAACTATTATCCACGTTTAGCTTAAAAACAAAAGTAGGTAATGCAAAAAAAAAAACAAATTTATGGGAATTAAAAAAAAAATTATTGAAAAACCTCATAAAGAGTGGCATATCAAACTTAAAAGTCCATCGTAGGAATCAGCGCGGTCCGATATCCCGAAAACGAAATTGGAATCCGAGAAAGTCTTATTTCAGTCTATATTTCATTCATTGTCTCCTGCTTTTTCTTTTTTCCCCTTCGACAAGACACACGTATTGGTCAGTTATTGTCTAAGCCAAAAACTAAGGAGGTGCATAGTAGGTTTCTTCGTTAATGCTGACATGGTATTTGAGTAGTTTAGAAGCAGCTGGAGGAACAACAAGCAGTTTCTGAGACAAAGCAGGAAGGCAGTGGCGTCGATTAACGGAATAATGGGGGGAGGCTAAATTTTTGTATCGAATGGGGGGGGGGGGTAAGTTTTTTTCAACTTTTCAACGAAAGCTATTTTTCAGTGAAAACGTACAGTTATTTTTCAAAATCTAAGAGGGTAAAAATGCAGGGAACGATTCCCCCTCTCTCTAATTGGCAACCCAGCATGAAGTTTATGAGGTACGAAGCTATGAATATACAACAGACAATACACAGCTGTTTATTCTAAACCCACGGACAATCGTGAGTTACTAGTCCCTTGTAAACACTGTCTAACTTTTAGTTTGTCCACCCAAAAAACTTTCAATGACAGATAATTCTGTTTCTCTATTATTTTCACTGAATGATTTTTGTTAAGGTTTCATGAAGTCATAAGCTTATCAACACCTTTCAAGGAATATTTTACCATTCACCGGAAGTGAAAACAAGTTTCTAACTCCTTAATATTGCTACTAGTGGTCGGAAATCATCATCCATAACCTGAGATGTCAAGAATTTTAATATTTTTTTTCTACATACCACCAAGTGACTGAACATAACTTTGGAATTAATATAGTATGCTTACCTAATCAAGACGCACCCTTACGCTAAGTCATCGTAAATTAATTACTACAAAAATTCAAGCGTTCGAAAAAAGTAAACTTGCAATACTTTCTTATCCTTATTAAGTATCGATTCCACTAGTTTAAAATGGAAGAAAACTGAAATGATAGGCCTTATCAATCGATGGTTTGAAGTTATAAGTAGAAACAATATAGATTTTGAATCTTAGGAATGATCAAAACTCACTCGTTTAATAAAATGATCTTGAGTGGTCGCGATAAATCCCATTATACTTTTTACTAAGTAAATGTCAGTGTCTGGAATGACATCATATTGATTGGAGAGAGTGGAGCCGCGGAGGCTCCGTCGTCGAGGGAAAATCCGAAATCTCTTGATTTACACAAGCTCCTACGTAGTTCATTTATTATCCTGTTTTTTGTTGTTTTAACGGATTTTCGAGAAGATTCCTGTGCACGGGCTTAGACATTTCTTGTCCGGTTTTGGGTAAAAAAAAAGAAGCATAGACAGAGGTACTAAGGAAAACTAAAATAAAGACAGGACCCATTAACGTAAAGCTTTCCCATAGTTATAAAAGATGATTCAAGGCTTATTCCCTCACCCATGAGCCCTCCCCCCCGGAGGACAATTTATCTCTGTGAAATTCTTCCGGTGGACAATTCTTCCCATGAAAGTTCACCCTTGGAAAGTCCCCCCCCCCGAAAAAAAATACCCTTGCAAAGGATTCCCCCCCCCATAGAAATTTTCTGAATCTGAAATGTCCTAATCTTTCCAAAATCGAGAAATACAAAACATTTTCATACCAATGATGCATACGCCCCTTACTAACGATTGGGGATTATGGCCTGTCATTGGGGAGACGTAACTTTTTTAGTCTTTTTGGTTACTTGCAGATGTAAGCAGGTCGAAATGCACAAGCAAATTGTTTAAAAAAATTATAAAGTATCAATATTTTCCAGCCTTTCAAAAAGCATTCTTATCATTGATTAAATAAAAAGAAACGATTTTTTTGAACTGAAAGTAAGGAGCGACATTAAAACTTAAAACGAACAGAAATTATTCCGTATATGAAAGGGGCTGTCCCCTCCTCAACGCCTCGCTCTTTACGCTAAAGTTTTTTATTGTTTTAAAAAATAAAGTTGTGAGACAGAGTCAAACTTTAGCGTAAAGAGCGAGGCGTTGAGGAGGGGAGAGCCTCTTTCATATACGGAATAATTTCTGTTCGCTTTAAGTTTTAATGTCGCTCCTTACTTTCAGTTTAAAAAACTTGTTTTTTTTATTTAATTTCTGATCGTTTTTTAGATAATGCAGCTTTTATTTTGGCTCACCGTCATTGAATAAGTAAACAAAATTTGCATAAAAATTTTACTTTTCTTTTGCTAAATGGCTGTCTCTAAATTTGGTTCTGACGTAATTTACAAATTAACTTACGTAACGAACTTCTATATTCGTATATTTTTCTTCTGGCAAAAAATACAAAGTTGCGGATTTTTGCAGATATGAGCTTGAAACCTATGTAATAGGGTTTTCTGATACGCTGAATCTGACGGTGTGATTTTCATTAAAATTCTTTCACTTGTAGGGGATGTTTCCCCCCTTTTTAAAAAATCAGGTAAATTTTCTCAGGCTCGTAGCCGTTGATGAGTAATAATAAACTTAATAAAATTTATATATTTAGAATCAGCATTATAAGCTCATTCTTTTGATACATTTATTGACATCAAAATTCGGTTTTTAAAAGTTTCGATTACTATTGAGCCGTATCGCTTGTTTTTTTTTATTGTTTTTTTTTATTACGTATATGTTATTACGTATATGAGGGGGTTCTCCCCTTAGTCAATACCACGGTCTTTACGTTATAAGTTAAATTTTTTTTGATTCACAAACCCCTGAATCACAAAGGCCGCTTAATTAGAATAGATAGCTCTTTCGAAAGCACTAAAAAAAACTGTAGCGTAAAGAGCGAGGTATTGACTTGGGGGAGAACCCCCTCATATAGTTAATAATTTCCGTTCGTTTTAAGTTCTAATGTTGCTTCTTACTTTCAGTTGAAAAAAAACTTGTTTTTTTTTATTTAATTTCTGATCGTTTTTTAAATTATGCTTGGAAATCCGGCGCCCCCTTCATAGAAATGTCCCTTACCCCAAAGAAACATCCTCCACGGAAAGATTTTCCCGAGGAACCCCCTCCTCCAGCCCCCCTCCCCCCCGCCAGAAAAAAATCCTTCCTGAAAATGTCTGTATACTTCCCGATAACCAATACAATATGTAAGCAATGGGCAAAGTTCTTAACTTGCAGCCCTTCCCCTGGGAACTGTGGGGCATTAAGTCATCCTAAAAGACATATATATTAGATTTTCGACTATCTTGAACAAAATGGCTACCTCAAAATTTTAATTGGGTGACTTTGAGAAAAAAATGAGCGTGGGAGGGGGCCTAGTCACCCTCCATTTTTTGGTCACTTAAAAAGGGCACTAGAACTTTTAATTTCCGTTCCAATGAGCCCTCCTATGAAATTCTAGGACTACTGGGTCAATACGATTACCCCTGGGAAAAAGAAAAAAAAACAAATAAACACGCATCCGTGATCTTTCTTCTGCCAAAAAATGGAAAATTCCACATTTTTATAGATAGGACCTTGAAACCTCTACAGTAGGGTTCTCTGATACGCTGAATGTAATGGTGTGATTTTCATTAAGGTTCTATAACTTTTAGGGGGTCTTTCCCCCTTTTTTCGAAAATCAGCCAAATTTTCTCAGGCGCGTAACTTTTTATGGGTATAGTTAAACTTGATGAAACTTATATATTTGAAATCAGAATTAAAATCTGATTCTTTTGATGTATCTATTGGTATCAAAATTCCGTTTTTTAGAGTTTCGGTTACCATTGAGCCGGGTCACTCCTTACTTACAGTTCGTTACCACGAACTGTTTGACAATACAAGTTTTAACTGTGGCGATACGTCAAAAGAGGGTTAAGAGATAAGTTCCAGAATGGTTCGATTTGCTTCGGTCCATTATGGCGAATTTTTGGCGTAATGGTAACCGGAAACGTATTAAAAGGAGTTTTGATACAATGCATAAGTCAAGAGAATAGGCTTTTAATGGTGATTCCAAATACATAAAATTTATCAAGTTTCAAGGTACACATCAAAAGCTACGAGTCTGAGAAAATTTGCCATTTTTTTGAAAATGGCCCCCCCCCCCAAAAAAAAATACAAGGCTGAGGGATCTTGATGAAAATTACACCGTCAAATGTAATATTTCTGGGAGGATACTTTCTTGGAGGTGGATACTTTTTGTAGGGATATATTCCCTGAAAGAGGAATTTTATGGACGGGGGAATATCCGTAGGGGGAATTTTCTTAGTGGTTATGTTCTGGGGGAATCAGTCGGACACCATGAAGGGTATCTTAACGTTTCGCTATTACTGCTGTAAGTAAATAAAACTTGTGCCATAGTTCAGTACAAGGTCAGTACGGGGTAAAGACTCCTTTTTCATCTTGCGCTAGAATAAGAATGTCCCTCCTCCATTCACACAAAACTCTGTTTGTAAAACTATTATTACCCATTCATTCGAAAAAACTACAGTTGACCCAGATAAATGACTCTATAGACTTTAGAAGGTTTAGGGGGCAGCAGCCCTACTCCAGTTTGTGGTTATTGCTGTCCGTGTTATCCATTTAATTTCTGTTCTTTTCGGATTTAATTTTTGATCTATAGCTGTGTTTGTTATCTTTATGTTTACGTATCTATTTACTTTGATTTCTATTTGTTTTGGTTTTCATTTACTTATTGATAGTAATTACAGTTCGTCCAAGTATGAATCATTAGAGGAATTTATTTATGTTCGTCATGCTTTAATATGGCTCCTTCTCCTCGAACAGCTTCATTTGTTTAAATTAATCTTTAAAAGGGCACTATAATTCAAATTTTGCAATTGAATGAACATTTCATCAGCTTTCTAATCCCCTCCGTTCGATTCTACAGTTCTATCAGGGCGTCGTTTGGGGGTGGCAAGGGGAGGGGACAGTTGCCCCCTCAATAATATGGAGAGAAAAAAATATTATACATCCCATGCCCTTTGACTATCCAGATATGGACCCCTCTTGCCCCCCTCTCCCCCAATAAAATTGCTGGAGATTCACCCCTGAGTTCTATCATAAGTTCTATCCCCAATCTGAAGCCCTTGTGATCGAGGTTGATGCGCTAGTAATTTACCCAGTTTAATCACCACCGTAAGGTTTATGGGTATGCTGCATTTCGAAGATGGTTTGGATGAAATAAACCCCTTAGGTAATAAGCCACAGATAAATTTGAAGCATGAGACCGAGCGGATTTTCAGCTGTTTCCTAAGAATTTCCTCCTTCGGATAATTCGCTGAAACCTATGCCAGCATGTTTATTTTTTGTTCCTAACCAGTAAAAGATAATTTCCTCGTTGATTATTTCAGTAAAATTTAGACGTTTGAAAAGTATAAAACCTGAGTGGCAGCCCCAGTTCTTTCACCATATCTCTGGCCGCGCATCCGATAAAATTGAAGTGAATCAGTGTGCAACTCGTTGATTAAAACTCTCGGGAAGACACTCTAACAACAAAAGTGCTTACAAGAATATGAGTAACAACTTGAAAAGTTGAAATTAAAATCAATAAAACATTCTTCTAAATTCAGGGATGTATCAATACGACACTTGATAAATTTACCAGATTGATTTTGCTAGCCATTTGAGCCTACTTTGCATTTTCGTATGTAATAATATGCATATACAAGACAAGATTTTGCGGAAGCTTTTGTTAACACTGTATCCGTTGCCTATCATTTTCAATCTATGACTAGGAGGGAATATCTTGGTTGGAGATTTTGTTAAGAATGTAAATATGATTTATTTGAACAGGAGGCTACTAAATCAGTGAGGTGTCTTGTTCTCATACAAAGTTTCCGGGGAACCTGATCTTTGAAAATGTAACTTTAGCTATAGGAGGTAAGATCAGGAAAATTTTGACCGGTAAAACCGTAAAACATTAATAGAAAAACGCATTGCATGCTGGCTATCTATGGTCAGATCCAAGCACAGAAATTCCTTTCAGTTGGGTCACATTTCATTCGCGATTAACTTCATCAAAGCAAAAAACAGGCGAAACGCATATAAATTATTCAGTTTTATGAAAAATCACACCAATCATGAGATAGTCGGGAGAAGAGTTGCCGGGGCCAGTTCCTTAAAATTTTCAATGGATGAACAGTGTGGTCCAAAACATTATTTGCGAAAGTTTAATGAGTACTAGCATCTGGATTTTCCCTTGCTACGACACCATCCTACAGGCAATTTTTTTTTTTTTTTTAGTTTTTTATACTTCTCTTTTCCATGGGTAATCGTCTTTAATCATGGCCCTAGAAATTTTTTTCGACCTTTTCGACCTCGATTTGTATATTTATTTCATTTTAAAACTAATATTTAATTGCATCGGCCTGTAGTCATGGGGCCCTTTAACGCCCAATTACTCGTTTCAGAAAATACCAACTGCAAGTATTTAAACATATTACAAACAAAAAGGAATCAGTTTGTTCATGGTAATGAATGGTAAACAACGAACGGTCCATGCCAATAGTAACCAAGACCATACTCTGATGAAAATATGTTACCGTGAAAATCCGAAATCTGGCTAATGTCGACATTCACCGGTGAATGCCCGAAATTCCTTTTTCTCTGCTTAGATTCAATAAGCTTTGCGAGTCAGCTTTTTAAGTCTCATGCAAGCTATGATGATAAAAGTTAAAGTTAGGCTAGGTTATATTATGTTAGTTTAGGTTAGGTTAAATTTTGTTATACATATCAGAAATGGGTTAACATCCAAAGCTAACCTAGCCCAACCTAACCTGTCATCATCGAATTTTGCATAAAATTGAAAAAGTTGACAGGCAATGGTGACCAAATCCAAGAAGAAAAAAAAATTATTTTGGATATTCACCGGTAAACGTCAACATTCAGGAATTTTGAACAACTCCAACTGAAACTCCAATTCGAACGAAACTCCAACCATATGAAGTTCATTAAATGTAAATTTACCCGTCAAAAGTTAGGCGGCTCCTCCTCTGGAAGGAATTTAGGACATTAATAAGAAAATTTACAGGAGGACTTGGAGCAAAACAAACTATTTTTATAATTTTTGTGCCACCGGAAAATGGATACTCTATGACAGAATGGACCCTGTGAAGAAACTAAACAGAGCATAGATTTAACTAAAAGTAGTTAGAAGTTCTTTGAATAATGCAGGGACGATAGCAAGGTTTTGCGTGGGACTAAATTACTATACACCGTGATGGGACATGTCAAAGAACTCTTTGTAAGCATTTCAACAAATGCTCTAACGACCTTGAGCTAACTTCTCCGAATGCTAAATGTACCCAGCGATCATGATCCGCAACATCCGCATTGGAAGTAAATGGAATTTTATTTTTAATAAAGGACACCCTAGACAGTCAATAATTTTGATTTGATCAAAACCTTCCGTCAATCAATTGATTATAAATGCTTGACCGTCTAGGAGCCGATTGAGTCATTCAAACTTTCATTCAATCACCATCAACGGTCGGCTCAAGTGTCAAATAGGTTCCTCGATGGTCAGTCATGCTTTAATCAATTGATTGACGGAAGCTTTTGATCAAAATGATTGGCCGTCTAGGGTGTCCTTTAAAGACACCCTCAGGGCCGTATCCAGGATTTTTGTTCGGGGGGTTTTACTAATTTTTGACTTTTTTTTTTTTGGGGGGGGGGTTACTAATTTTTGACTCAGTTTTCGACTAATTTTACTGATTTTTACCTAGGTTTTACTAATTTTCGGCTTATTTTCGTGTCGGTCAAAATTTTTTTTTTTGGGGGGGGGGGGTTCAAACCGGGTAACCCCCCCCCCCTGGATACGGCCTTGGACACCCTAGACCCAATAACTTCCACCCAGTAATGAGAATAACATAATTCTTTAAACAGTTTGTGGTAACCTACTGTAAGTAAAATGACTCGGCCCAATAGTAAGCGAAACTCAGATTTTGCGAATCAAATTTTGATAACAATAAATACATCAGAATAATTGTCTTTTGTGATGATTCCAACTATACAAAATTCATTAAATTTAACGTAAATTTAAAGCCTGAGAAAATGTGTGTGATTTTCAAAAAAGGGGAAAACATCCCCGACAATCCGAAGAATCTTAGTAAAATTTGCTCCGTCAGACTCAGCATGTCAGAAAACCTTCTATAGTGGTTTCAAGCTCCTATCTACAAAAACATGTAATTTTGTATTTTCATATGCCAGAAGAAAGATCTTGAATGTGTGTATATATGTTTTTTTTGCTTTTTTTCTGCTTTTTCTAGGGGTGATCGTAACGAACCAATTGGCTGAGGGGGCTATCATCCTAAAAGACCTAATTTCCAAAACTTTCAACTACGTTGAACAAAATGGATATCTTAAGGTTTTGATTGGGTGTGTTTGGGAAAATGTTGGACGTGAGAGGGGGGTTAGTTGCCCTTCAATCACTTTCGACTATTAAAAAGGGCACTAGCCCTTTCAATTTCAAATTGAATGAGCCCTTTTTGAAGTTTCTACAACATCGCTTTCTATAAAAACCTTATATGTCCCCAGGACATAACTTACAACCCTTGCCCTGAGGGATATGGGGGGGGGGGGTTGTCATCCTTAAAGATGTATTTGCCAAAAACTTCAACGAAGTTGAATAAAATGGGTAACAAAAATTTTGATTGTATTTGTTTGGGTGTGAGAAGGGGGTAGTTGCCCTCAACTCACTTTCGACTATTAAAATGGGCACTACCCCCTTGAATTTCCAATCGAATGAGCCTTTTTTCAAGTTTCTATTACAAACATTTCAATAAAAACCTTATATGCCCCAGGGCATAACTTAAAACCCTTGCCCTGAGGGCTGGGGGGGGGGGCTGTCATCCTCAAAGACATAATTTCCAGAACTTTCTACCACGTTCAACAAAATGACTATCTGAAAATTTTGATTGGATTTGTTTGGGGGAATGGTGGGCGTGAGAGTGGGGTTAGTTACTCTCCAATCACTTTTGACTATTAAAAAGGGCACTAGCCCTCTCAGCTTTTAACGACAGCTCTATCTATAAGAACCTTATATGCCCCCATGGCAAAACTTACAACCTTTGCCCTGGGGGCTCTGGGGGTTGTGTCATCCTTAAATACATAATTTCCAGAACTTTCAACTACGTTGAACAATCTCTAAACTTTGATTGAATGTTTTTTGGGAAATGGTGGGCGTGAGAGGGGGGTTAATTACTCTCCACTTACTTTCGACCATTAAAAAGAACAATTTAATTTCCAATCAAATGAACTTTTTTTAAAATTACTACAACAACTTTTTATAGAAACCTTATGTGCCCAAAGGGCATAACTTACAACCCTTGCACTGAGTGCTCTGAGGGGGTTATCATCCTAAAAGACCTATGTTAGGGTATTTAGCCACCAATATTATACTGGTAGGCCACGATGCTACCAGTGTTATAGTGGAAAGCCGCAATGCCACCAGTATTGGCGTGATAATGTACGGGTGTCACCACTTATTGGAGGGGAAAGCCCCGGCACCAAATTATAATGAGATGCCCTCGTCTACCACACCGGTTTTGCAAATATCGGGTTTGGTACTACCCTA
This sequence comes from Artemia sinica, assembly GCA_027921565.1. Classification (NCBI taxonomy): domain Eukaryota; kingdom Metazoa; phylum Arthropoda; class Branchiopoda; order Anostraca; family Artemiidae; genus Artemia; species Artemia sinica. The sequence continues at coordinate 50,956,907 of CM051259.1, read as the reverse complement.
TTTACAGTATACCCTGCCCCAGGGTATGATAACGGGATCGAGTGGTCAAACGGCCACTTTCTAAGGCCAAGTGTACCCGCCCTGGGTTACCACTAAAAATCTCTAACTCTCTCCTTGGAGGTAACGAACCCCCCTGTCAATATAATAATGACGGTATCTCGTAACTCTGTTCCTACCCTGCCTGTGTTCCGGGAAAATTAATACACAGTTTTTAGAAAATACCTTACTTGTATTCTTCCAAACGGTCACATATAACAACCAAAAAATATACTTCCCCCAACGGGGTCTAAATGCAGACTAACTCAAAAATAATATTCTGTACAGCAACTGTTCATAGGGGTGGACCTTCACTTGGCCCAGCCAATCCTCTGAATCCCCATTCAAACCCCATTCTGCTTTTTCTTAGCTTTATCTTTCAATGACTCAAACCAGGAAGTCCAAAATAGAATTTAGTTCAAAGCTTACTTATTGCAAAACAACTATAGTTTAGCAACGAGACTTTAAATTGTCATTGAAAATTATACTATAGGCAAATCTAAGCAACTGTAATTACGGAACGAAAACAGGTCATTTATCTGAAAAGAAAATAAACAGGGGTAGAACCCCAACACCTTCCCCCGTAAGATAAATGACCACCCACACACTACCTTGGTCCACCCTCACAAACATAAACATAATGGTGTGGTGACCGATCCTCACTGCTCCAGCCTGTCAAACACGTATGTAAGCATATTTTTTTGCAGAGCTAGGGGGGGGGGAGTGCGAAGGACTGATTATATAAAAAAAAAACTGTGTGTCTAAAAATATTTTGAAACACATTGAAATGAAATATGTAGGTCTATCTAATCCCCTGCTTCATGAACAGCTAGAATACGTGGGCCGGGACCAGAGGTGGCATTTTTGGGGTCTTTGAGCCCATCCACCCTTTAATGTTTCTCATCGGAGGATAAAAATGTATCTGGAACGTTGCTGCTCGAAGTGCCAGGATTTTATTGAAATCTCGATCTTGGTCGTCAATTAAATAAAAAAAACAAGTTTTTTTTTAACTGAAAGTAAGGAGCGACATTAAAACTTAAAACGAACAGAAATTATTCCGTATATGAAAGGGGCTGTCCCCTCCTCAACGCCTCGCTCTTTACGCTAAAGTTTTTTATTGTTTAAAAAAATAGAGATGTGAGAAAGCCAAACTTTAGCGTAAAGAGCAAGGCGTTGAGCAGGGGACAGCCCCTTTCATATACGGAATAATTTCTGTTCGTTTTAAGTTTTAATGTCGCTCCTTACTTTCAGTTAAAAAAACTTGTTTTTTTTTTGTTTAATTTTTGAACGTTTTTGAATAAATGCAGGTTTTGATCTTGGCTCACAGTACATGAATAATTAAAACAAAATTTTCGTATTAATTTACTTTTATTTGGTTAAATGGCTTTCTCGAAACTTGTTTCATTTTATTTACGAACGTTTTTATTAGTAATAAATATACGTAACTTACGAATTAACTTACGTAACGAACTTCTATATTCATTTATTTTTAATACGTATATTAGGGGGTTCGTCCCCTAGTCAATACCTTGCTCTTTAAGCGAAAGTTCGAATTGTGTTCCAATTCTTTAAAAATGACTGCTTAATCACAAAGGCCGTTAATTAGAATAAATAGCTCTTATGAAAGTACTAAAAAATCTCTGGCTTAAAGAGTAAGGTATTGACTAGGGGGTGAACCCAATCATATATGTAATATTTTCTGTTCGTTTAAAGTTTTGATGTTGCTGCTGTTGCAGTTGAAAAACTTGTTTTTTTATATTTAATTTCTGATCTTTTTTTAAATAATGCTGGGAAGTCCGGCGTCCCCTTCATAGCAATGTCCCTTCCCCAATGAAAACTTCCTTCATGAAATGATCCTCCTACATAACCCCCGACCCCAGGCACGTACGCAGGAATTTGTTTCGGGGGGGGGGGGGCAATTTGTTTCGGGGGGGGCCAAATCCTTCAAACCCATTATTCTGTGAGAAAAATCAGAAAATTATGGAAAAATGAAAACAATCGTGAGATTTCGGGGGGGGGGGGGCGGGCCCGGAGGCCCCCCTCCCTGCGTACGTCCCTTCCCGACCCGCCCCCCCCCCCCACTACCAGGAAAAATCTCCCCTGAAAACGTCTGTACTGTATACTTCTAATAACCAATACTATGTGTTAACATTGGGTAAAGTTCATAACTTTCAGCCCTCCTCCCGGGAACTTCGGGGGATTAAGTCATCCTAAAAGAAATACTTATAATATTTTCGAACATGCTGAACAAAATGGCTATCTCAAAATTTTTATCAGGTGACTTTGGGAAAACAATGAGCGTGGGAGGGGGCCTAGTTGCCCTCCATTTTTTTTGGTCACTTAAAAAGGGCACTAGAACTTTTAATCTCCATTCCAATGAGCCCTCCCACGATATTCTAGGACCACTGGGTCGATACGATCACCTCTGGGAAAAAATCGACCCAGGACCACTGGGTCGATGCGATCACCCCTAAAAATAAACATGCACCCGTGATCTTTCTTCTGGCAAAAAATGCAAAATTCCACATTTTTGTAGATAGGAGCTTGAAACCGCTACAGTAGGGTTCTCTGATACGCGGAATATGATGGTGTGATTTTCATTAAGGTTCTATAACTTTAAGGGGGTCTTTCCTCCTTTTTTCGAAAATCAGCCAAATATTCTCAGGCGCGTAACTTTTGATGGGTAGGATTAAACTTGATGAAACTTATATATTTGAAATCAGCATTAAAATCCGATTCTTTTGATGTATCTATTTGTGTCAAAATACCGTTTTCTAGAGTTTCGGTTACCATTGAGCCGGGTCCCAATAACCAATACTATATGTTAACATTGGGTAAAGTTCATAACTTTCAGCCCTCCTCCTGGGGGCTTCGAGGGATTAAGTCATCCTAAAAGACATAGTTATAATATTTTCTACCATGCTGAACAAAATGGCTATCTCAAAATTTTGATCGGGTGATTTTGGGAAAAAAATAAGCGTGGCAGGGGGCCTAGTTGCCCCCCATTTTTTTGTCACTTAAAAAGGGCACTAGAACTTTTAATTTCCGTTCCAATGAGCCCTCCCACGATATTCTAGGATCACTGGGTCGATACGATTACCCCTGGGAAAAAAAAAACAAAACAAAAACAAATAAACACGCATCCGTGATCTTTCTTCTGGCAAAAAATGGAAAATTCAACATTTTTGTAGATGGGAGCTTGAAACTTCTACAGTAGGGTTCTCTGATACGCTGAATATGATGGTGTGATTTTCATTAAGGTTCTATAACTTTTAGGGGGTCTTTCTCCCTTTTTTCGAAAATCAGCCAAATTTTCTCAGGCGCGTAACTTTTGATAGGTAAAATTAAACTTGATGAAACTTATATATTTGGAATTAGAATTAAAATCTGATTCTTTTGATGTATCTATTGGTATCAAAATTCCGTTTTTTAGAGTTTCGGTTACCATTGAGCCGGGTCGCTCCTTACTTACAGTTCGTTACCACGAACTGTTTGAAAATGGTAAGCCAGAGATAAAGTATTGGCTAGTGGTACCTCTGGGTGGGGTCAAGCAATGATCAATAAGTTTGGTATATAAGTTCTTACTAGACACACTTAAACATTAATTATGACGAAGATGTAGACACGCAAAAAAACAAAACCCAACAACAGCGCAAAAAATTAAGAAATTTATAAACAGACAAAGAGAGCTTTTGATTTTTATTTTATTTTATGTTATGTCTTTAAAATTGGTTTTATCTAGTTGATAACTTATGCTTAAAAACACTAACACTGGCAGAACATTGAAAGGGGGCGTGTTTGAGAACTCAATCATCATTAATGCCATTAACTATTTGTTGCTTCTTCAGCCTTAAGTGGTAGATAACAGTAAAATTAAATCCCTAAAATGCTTACTTTATGTAAGAAGAGCTCACATTGAAGCTCAATCTGCAATTATATTAACAACAGTTAATTATAATTTTGCGTTTTTTTTTTGCGTTTTCATATTTTTTTATAACGTTGTGGCCAATGCTTCGTTGTTAGTAGTTTTGTTTAGAGTAGTTTTCTAATTTGAAGCTGTATATCTTTTATTGTATATCTTGTGAAATAATAAATTTTTAAGTCTGAAATCTGTGTTATCTACTGTCTTGGAAGGAAAGTAAAAACAAATTATCAATTATAATTAGTCCAACTTGAGTTCTGGATCAAAACCTTAGTTTTCAAGAAGTCCATTGGACATCGGTGCCCATAGCCTTTTTATAGATCCTTAATTACTGGAAGCTCTTTAAGATCTGGCTTGTGAGTGACTAAGTTACAAGGTACTCTTAGCCTGAGAAAAGAGTTAAGCCTTTCTATGCACGTTCATGGTATATGTTCTTGTATATATTAGTGAATTTCTGTCTAGTATGACAGAAACCCACTCGCGATAAAAGTCTGTAAATCAAGAGAAGAGTCCCTAGCTCGCCAATCACTACGTATTACTGGAATTCTCCAGTACTAAAAAAGGAACTGAATTATACCCTAAACAACAAAATATTTTCCTAGAAATAACGTTAAATTGGACCATTCAATTGTCATAATGTTTGCATTTTGGAGCTGAGAAAATGATTATGAAAAAATATTGCGATTCGAAAAATAAACAGCATTTTAACTAAATTTTGTCTATATCTATTTCCATTGTTTTGAGTCTTGGACGGGACTTTTGGTTGGATATTCCATAGAGCTTTAATTTTTTTATTGAAGGACTAAAGTTTCGTCCTAATCAGTAACTAAGTTGTAGTCTGTATTTATGTTAATATTTATTTATTTATCGTTTTCTCTTTTATTCTTCGATCACCTTTTCTTATGACACGGAATTTTATTGTTTTTACATTACTTAACGTATCCCTTGGATTAAGCTCTGCTTCTTGGGTGGGCCATCGATTTCTGAATTTTTCTGTCTTTCATATAAACTATACTAGTAAGAAAATAAAATAAAATAAATTGAGCCCATTTACCCATGCTTTTGAAAATCATCACTAGTGCACAAGTACATTTAGATACAGGTGCATCGAAAGGAGAGGCCAGGGTGACATTAACTCCACTCCCTTAGAAAACCAAAAAATATACAGAAAGTAGAAAATATTTTTAGTTTGGAAAAAAACAATATTTTTCGAGCCAAAACCCTATTTCAAACCTTGGATTTCTGGAAATTCTTTTGTAGCTTTGTCCATTCCCCCTCGAAATTTATTTGGGTGCAAATGAATTTATATAATAATACATAATTTGCTCTCAATGATACCTCAAAAATCCAACATTGTCTACCAGAAAGGAGTGCATTACCAGTTATCTGGCGTCGCTTCTCTTAATAACTAGGATACTCAACAAACTTCCTTTCATAAAGGGTTTTACTCTCTCCTAAAAGACAACAGATATGATAGACAATGTCATGTTCTCTAGCAACATCTTTTCTTTAGAACATTACATAATTCTGCTAAATACAAAATCCCGTTCGGTAACATTAGTTATTAATTGGATACTGTTTCCCAAACTCTTGACATATATGGACCTATTTTTATAATTTCTGTAATGTTGAGCACCCTTCGTATAAAAATAGATCTATTTTGAATATAATTTCTTTTTCTTTTTGTTATGGCCTTGTACAAAAATTATAATATAAGAGAAATAAAATTATTCATAGTGCAATGTAAATACAATTTATTTTAAGAAAACATTTATATAGATCAATGAGCGAAATGAAACTATGTGTAGGCCTACTGAGTTGACAGATCGTCATAATTTGATTCTCTGTTCTTCAATTTTCATGCTGTTCTACGCCCAATAGCCTGTTCCCCTTCTTCGATTAAATGTTACCAGAGCACAGTGCAGTGCATATACTCTTCCCGTACTCCTTGGGTTGCGCTTATCACACTGTGGGACATAGAACATTAGCACATAAATTAAACAATCAAATCCTCTTTCTTTCATCCGATAAAGCAAAGTATCTCGGACCAAGACGACCTTTAAGTAGAATCAAATTTTATGGTAAAAACACAAAAAAACTTTTCCACAAAAAAGTTTTTCAAAGTAATGCAAAGAGTTACATTAAATCAAAGATGAGCAGAAGTAAAGTAAAATAATATTTCAATCGCTAAACGACCATAAATCCCTATAAAAAAAAAATCAATGAAACCAAAACAAAAAGAAATTGCAATAAATGACCAAGTCAAACTTACAACAAGCAGAACTACTACAAAGAGGCGCAGGACAAACGCCAGCTGTGGCTTCTAATTCTAAAGACCAGAACTCAACTATATATATATTTATATTTCTCATAACATAAGAAAAATCACCATAACAGTCAGATTACTGAAAAGAACAAATTCTCGTGGACTGACTGTTTATTGTATACTAATATTCATGCCTGAAAGTCTAAGCAATTTTAGATTAATTAAAATCGTAACAGAGAAAACGTTTAGAATGTACCTGTTTTTGTGCGAAGTGGAAATCACGTTCTGGTCTTTAGCAGCCAAAATAAGGGTTCATCCAACCCCTCTTCGTGATAGTTTCTGCTCGTTTTGAGTTTGACTTACTTATTGTAATTTCTGTCTGTATATCAGTTTCATTTATTTATTGATAGTGATTTATGGTTGTCTTACGCTTGAAATAATATTCGACTTTATTTCTGCTCATTTTTCATTTAAAGTACCTTTTTGCTTTATTTTGAAACAGTTCTTTTATAGAAAAGCTTTTTCAAATAAATTACTGTTCTTTTTTATTTGACATAGTCTTTTTCAGTAGTTCAGTATAGTGCTTGGGATGGATGTCTAGGGAAATAATATTCAAATAAAAGGGTTGAAAGTCTATATAACCTTCTATGTTCTACAGGACTGATGGAAAACTAATTCCAATCATGTAAGGACCTTTAATATAGACAAGACGCCCTTTTGTAAATCTGGATACATATAGTTTCTTTTGATTTGGTTTTATATCGCCCTTGACTTTCCTTAAAAGTTTTAATTTAATACTCTATTCAATGCCTGAGATATTGCATCTATGCAAATTTTACAACCTTAGATGGACTAAAGTCTTTTGGTTCAGTTCAATGGTAGTAGCAATAATAGCAGTACCAGCAGTAGTAGTAGTAGTAGTAGTACTAGTTGAAGTAATAGTAGCAGTAATAACAGTAGTAAAAGTCGCAGTAGTAGTGGTAGTAGCAGTAGTAGTAGTTGCAAGTAGTCACAATTGCAGCTGCATGTAGTTACAGTCACAGGCAATTTCAGTGACAGTTCCAAGTGGTCACAGTCGCTGTCACCAATTGTCACAGTCGCAAGTGGTCACAGTCGTTACTGATTACTCCAGCAGTTGCAGTCAAATGTAGCCCAATCGCAGTTCCAAGTAGCTGCAGTAAGAGTCACACGTAGTTTGAGTAGCAGTCACAGGTAGTCAAAGCCACAATTAGTCTCAGTCGCAAGTATTCGCAGTCACAAGTAGTCACAGACGCAAGTAGTCGCAAGTAGACGCAGTGGCAGTCATAAATAGTTGCAGTAGAGCACCAGCAGTAATAGTATTAGTAGCAGCAGTAATAGCAGTTGTTGAAGCACAAGTAGTAGTTGTAGTAGCTCTGAAAATTCCATCTTAATGCCCTTAGTCGTTTCAAAGATATTGTAGATACGCCTTTTTAACAATTCTGTTTGTCAAAAGATTGCCTTCATCATGCCTGGAAAGTTTCAACTCAATACTTTTAGCTGTTCTTGAGGTATCACAATACGCCCTTAGGACAAGCTTGGATGCATACAGTGTCTTTTCATTTCATCACCCCTAGCCAGGGGCATCCCGAGCCTATTTTTATTAGGGGGGAGGGGGTAAACATCGTAGATGTTTCCGAATCGCTACTTGATTTCTGCCGAGTATTCGGCAGAAATCAGGAATTTTGCAAAGTTTCTGCCGATTTTGCAGAATTTGTGCCGAAATTTCTGCCGCAGGCGAAAATTTTTTTGGTATGTTATGGGGTGGTGTGCTAGGGGGTGGTGTGCTTCTCTCTGCCCCTCTTCGGGACGCCCTTACCCCTAGCTACTCCTGGGATATTAGAACACTCTTGTTTTTTTGCCAATCTGGATACACAAAGTACCTTTTGATTTAGTTTTACACCTCCCTCAATTTTCTGTAAAAGTCAACACTTTATATCTATTGGGCTCCTGAGACACTGTATCTATGCCGCTTTGACAACCTGGATCACAGATAAAGTATTTTCACAACCATGATCAACATAATGCGTTTTGATTTAGTTCATTTTCCCATCCAACATGTATTGACCCAACAACACCACCAAAATGTCAGCTTAACACCCTTAGCCGTTTCTAAGATATATCAGATTAATCTCCTATTGGCAATGTCTTTAGGCAACCTGGGTTAGCCATCCTTATCCTCAGTAGCTTGCACCAAAGTTCCATCGTAATACCCTTAGTTTTTCTTCCAACATTGCACAGACAATCTTTGGATATTGTGGACACACTTTTTTTGCCCAGCTGGATGCATAAAGTACCTTTTAATTTAGTTTCACACCCCCTTCAACTTTCCCTAAAAGTTAACACCTAATACTGTGTTCTGCTCCTGAGAAATGATATCTATACCATTTTGACAACAAGAATGCAATTACACTCTTTTGGTTTAAATCATCATTGGTAGCAGTAGCAGTAGTAGCAGTAGCAATAGTAGGAGCTCTGAGAGTTTCCATCGAAGTTTTTGCTTAATTCCCTATTCTGCTCCTGATGTATTTTATCTGTGCCCTTTTGACAACCTATGTGTACCTAAAATCATATGATTTAGTTCCATAGTCGTAGTAGCAGTAATGGTAGTAGTAGCAGTAGAAGCCCTGCAAGTTTCAACTCAATACCTTTAGCCGTTGCTGAGATATTGATGATACGCTCTTTTGACAACCAGCATACACCTAGTGCCTTTTCATTTAGGCTTTCATTCCCTCCAACTTTTACTGAAAGGTTCAACTTAATACCCTATTTAGTGCCTGAGGTATTGCACGTATGGCATTTTGATAGTCCTGATGCACTTAAACTGGCTTAATTTAGTTGAATAGTAGTAGTAGAAACACTGGTAGAAAAAGTAGAAATAGTAGCAAGTAGTAGTAGTTATAGTAGTAGTAATAGTTTCAGTAGTAGCAACAGCCCTGCGAGCCACAACTTAATACCGTCAGCCGTTCCTTGGAAATTTCTGATACACCCTTTATGATACAACTTGTACGCATATAGTGTGCCCTGATTTCCTTTTACATCCCCATTGACTTTCCATGATACTTTCAACTTAATACCATATTCCAGTCCTGAACTATCCCACCTATGCCCTTTCGACAATCTGGAT
>CM051259.1:50847538-50942538 GCA_027921565.1 Artemia sinica | reverse complement strand
GGGTGCTCTTGCCCCAAAAGACGCTGTCCAGGATCATAATCATCTTATTGACCCCAATTCAACGGGGAAAAGTAACTTTCGGGGGTTGGCCCACAATTCGTGTAATTTAAAAGTTAAAGAGCAACTCTTTTTTCCGGTTTTTATACATAATTCTAACTACGATCTGAAGTATGTGCTACCAGCAATGGCACATCTTCAAAGAAATGGAGCTGTGGATGATGCATGGGTGATAGACAGCTTTTCCTACAAAATCATTCCTAAATCATCGGAAAAGTTGCTCGTTTTGGAATTTATGTGGAGATATGTTGAAGACGCCATTGAGTACACGAATAAAATTCGCTTTTTAGATTCCTACAGTTTTTTCCCAAAATCACGGAGCGAATTAATTCAAGTGCAGAAAAACGATGACGGCTGCAAGGCTTTCCCCCTTCTCAAGCAACAATTTTCAAATTATTTATATGATTTGTTGACGGTCAAGGGCATATATCCTTATGATTATTACCTCTCCATGTCGAGATTCGCCGAGGAAACTATTCCCTCGATCGAATCGTTTTACAACAGTCTACACGATCGTAGGTGTACCCCTGATGAATACAGTTTTGCTAAAAAAGTGTGGGCAGAGGGAGGATGTAAAACTGGGTTTGACTACTGCAAGCTGTATTTGTCGAGTGATGTGTTAACTTTGTTAGACATTATGTGTAAAAATACGGACAAAATATATGGGGAATTTAATCTTGATTTAGGATATTATTTTTCATCTCCTCATCTGGTAATGGACCTCATCCTAAAAATTAGCGGGGAAAAAATCGGGCTGATCACCGACATCGATCAGCACCTGTTCATCGAGAGGTCAATGAGGGGTGGATAAGTTTTTCGAGGGGATCGTATCTTGGAAACTGATCCAACTGGAGAGAAGACGGGGACAAAATCAGATGCAGTTTTCCTTGATATGAATTCCCTCTACTCCTCGGCCATGTCCCATTATGCACTACCCTGCGACGACTATAAATGGCTCAATGACCCTCAAGCCTCCAATTTCCCCAACATTGACAGTGTTGAGGAGAATGGGCCGGTTGGATGGTTTTTTGAAATTGATGGGGAGATACCAATTGGGCTTCACGATTCGGTAAAGGATTTTGTTTTTCCATGCATCAATAGACCTGTGCCTAGGGACTCTTTGAGCCCCCGCAACAGACGTTTGATCGAGGTGGACGGATTGCATTGGTCACCTTCAAAACAAAAACTTGTTGCCGACCTTCTGCCGAAGAAAAATATTGTTGTACATCATGTGGCTTTAAAATGGATGTGCAACAGCGGTTTCAACGTCACAAAGGTTCATAAAGCCCTCCAGTTTAGTCAAAACCCTATCTGAAAACGTTTGTTGACACTTTTGTCAAGAAACGTTCTGAAGCGCAGACAAAAGGTGAAAAAGAAATCTATAAGCTCATTTTAAATTCGGCTTTTGGTAAAATGTGCGAAAGTGTTCGCAATAGGAATCGTTGTGACGTCGTGACCGATCCCAAACAATGTGCTCGAATTATTGCCGATCCAAATTACACTTCCTTTACAATCATTGGCCCGGACATGGTACTATTGAATAGGAAAAAAAGAAGCATTGTCCTGAATAAAAATATTGCTGCAGGCAGTGCGATCTTGGAGATCTCTAAAAAGCTCATGTTGGAATTCTACTACAATGTGGCTAGGGTACAGTGGCCGGAGAAGGGGCAAGTAGAGGTCTGCTACGGGGACACAGACTCTCTATTGCTAAAAGTAAAAACTCTAAACCTACTTGATGATTTGGCGCACAGTGAAATCATCAGCTCGCGAATGGACTACACCAATTGGAGTGGGCTTTACCCAGAGCTAGTGAAACGTCGGGCGCCAAATCAGCTTTTATTTTTTAAATCAGAAACGGGAAGCGACATGATTTCCCGTGGTAGGTTTGTAAGTTTGAAGGTGTACTTTATACAGACACACGACGAGGAAATCAAAAAACGTTGCAAAGGAGTACCCACGCGCTATGTGGATAAGAATTTCGACATGGACATCTATAGGAATTGTATTGTTGAAAATACAATTCCACGAGCAAAATTATTGGCAATTCGTTCACTGAACTACAGGAACTTCACTGTAAATATAGAAAAAATTGCCATGAGTACCATTTACGACAAGGTCTATGTTTGTCAAGACGGTGTGAATACCCTCCCCCTGGGGCATTATTTAACTTCCGACCGAGCCGAATGTGTTAGCCATAGGGAAAATCTCGGTTTGAGTGAAGTCCAATAAATTTCCCAAAATCTTGGGGGGGCCTCGCGGCCTGGGGGGGGCCTCGCAGTCCTGGGGGGGCCACCTGACCGGCCGCCAGCGGGAGGTTGCCGCCAATACCAAAGGTATCTTTTTTTCTTTTTTTGACTTAGAGTAGATTTTTGTGCTTTTGTAAATATACATGTTGCATTAAAAAAATGATGTAAAAAAGTGATATTATTCTAAGTGTATTTTTTTTCATTAAATGTTGTATTTTTATAAATAAATAAAGTATATTAATTAAAGTGCTTTTTCTAGTGCATTTTTAATATAAATGTTTTTTATTATAAATAAATAAAAAAAAATCTTAAGTGTATTTTCTGTAATGTATTATTTGTAAAGTGCTGTTAATAATACAAGAAATATGATTCTTTATTGTTCTTCTTCTTCTCATTATTTTTGAACGGACTAGTAGGGAAATATTTAGTCATTAGACAACTATAGTTTACAGTTAGTTGTAGGTGAACTGTTGTATTGAACATGTATCAATTTAAAACACCATTCAGATCGTTTCTGTGTGGGCCGTCAATGTCAGGCAAAACGACGCTCTTAACTAAAATAATAAAAAATTACGATAAAATGTTTGTGAAAAAGCCGAAAAAAATCTACTATTGTTACAGTATTTGGCAGGAGTCATACGATAAAATAAAAGCAATTGGCACGGCGGGATTGGTGCAGATACAATTCATAAAGGGACTTGATGTGTTCAACATTATTGAACCAAACTCTTGGCTGATTATTGACGATCTGGCTGAATCTATTGAACAATGGTCCCAGGAAATACTGTAATTGTTCACCGTTCGCTCTCATTATGAACAGATTTCCATTACTCTGGCTCTACACAATCTCTTTCATCAGAGCAAATGTATGCGAACACTTGCATTGAACTGCACCTACTATATCATCTACAGAGTTGTTCGTGATTCTAGCTCGCTAATAACTCTCAATAAACAAATATACCCCGGCGCCCCTAAATTTCTGCTCTCAGCGTACAATCAGGCAACTAATAAACCCTATGGCTACATCCTATTGGATCTTAATCAAAATACACCCGAGGATTTGCGTGTAGTCACAGATATTTTTGACAATGAAATTATAGTATATCTCCCCGTGAACAGTAAAAAGACCTATTAGTTGCTATCATGACACTGAAGAAACTACATGAGAATAGACATTTATTTTCAGTTCTAAGCACTTCAAAACCCCCACTTGGGAAAGCCATACTCAAACATGGTGTTGACAATGATTTCATTAATCTAATATCTGAACTTTGTTTAAATTTGACCGAGGGCAATGTTCAACTGCCAGAAGTAGTTAAGCAACAGGAAAAGCAACATCGTTCCATTGTACGTACTTCGGCCTCTAAAAACAAAGGGAAGAATTTTAAAAGGAAACGTCTTCTTCAGGCGGGCGGTAGCTTTTTCACACTTTTACTACCGATAATTGCAGGACTTGTAAACAGTTTTCTCTAGAGAATGGCCAAACCCTATAAATTGACTCCAATAGAACTCGCTCTCTCACCCGTGGAACACTTTGAGGACAATCTGAGTAAATTCATTGACAACGAGAATATTGAGGATGATAAAAAACTTCTTTTACTTCAAGATTCACTTCGTCGAGTGGACAAACATAAGCCCTATCGTGCGAAGGCCAGTGGTATTGATCACAAAAAAGAATCATCTCCTGAGGATTCTGCTGCTGGAACACAATTAAAGAAGGAGGAATTGGATTCAATTGTGTCGAGCGTTGGAAATCTAATGCCTCACTCATATCGTGAACAAAGTAAACGACTCCTAACATATCTTATGGAAAGTGGTCAAGATCATATTCAAGTTGATAGCAGTGGGAAGGGGATTATAATTCAGGGCAAGAGCTATAATCTACTTGATTTAATCTATGATATGGTTACAAATCGTAAAGGACTATTATCATTTGACGCTCATCTATACAACTTTCTAAATACATTAAACTTTCCCAAAAGCCTTATTAGCAATAGGCAAATTCTAAAAACAATTAAATGAACATGTACCCTCAACACCATTAAAATATGAACATGAAGAAGAAGAAGAAGATTTTAAATCAATTTTGGAAAATACTAGCACACCTAGTGGAAACTTGACAATAAGGAGGAGCAGCACACCACTGATAGCTAGACAAAAGTGAAAACGTATCAAGTCAACGTCACCACAACCACGGCCAACCACTAGTATACAAAAGGGTAGCGGACGTTACACTACACGTTTACATTCAAAATGGTTGAAGTTCTGAAACGTGTTTATGAAAATATTGGTGAAGTGGGAAGTTTACGTTCCCCCACCACTCCATCCAAAGTCACTGGGGTTCACACTAAAAGTGTACAAGACTATCTACAAAATGAATCAAGTTACACTCTGCATAGAAATCATAGTCTTCGTGCTAATCATTATCGAAAAACTAAAGACTTTTTCCCATTGCATATAATGCAAGCAGATCTCTTAACTCTAGATGAGATTCAAAGACGTCACAATACACCGTACAAGTACATTCTACTTGGAATCAGTGTTTTAGTCTCTATGCATATGCCATTCCATTGCGGTCAAAGAGAGGTGTTGAAGTTGCTCAGGCCGTTGAAAGTATTCTCGAACAGGATTCGTATAAAAAAATTCAAACGGATCGTGGTAGTGAATTTTTTAATCCCCATGTTGCAAAAGTACTAGCGAAATATAATACACAGCTCTATCATAGTCATAGTCCTATAAAGGTTTGCAGTGGCCGAACGATTGATAAGAACTATTCGACTTTTGATTTCAAGATATTGTACATTGAAAAATACATCTGCTTTTATTCATGATTTAGATAAAATCATGTTGATTTATAATCAACGACGTCATCGATCATTGTCCAATTCAACCCCAACGGAAGTTCATCATTCTGATCATGATACAATTGACACCTTTCTTAAACAATATTCCAATCAAACGATTGTCAAGAAGAAAAAATTTAATGTTGGTGATACTGTTCGAATTAATAGAACAACTAATGTTTTTGAAAAGGGTAATTACTTGTGGTCCACAGAACTTTTAAAAGTGGCAAAATCCTAGACACTAAACCCATAACTTATCGTTTGCGCGATACCAAAGATGAAGAGATTCTCGGCGGCTTTTATGACTATGAACTAAAAAAAGTTAAAAATAATAGTTAAATATATCGAATTGAAAAGATATTAAAGACTCGTACTCACAGGGGTAGGAAACAATTACTTGTACTGTGGCTAGGATACAACTCTGATTTTGATTCCTGGATCAGTGTTGAAGATATTGACAATGCCCAATGATTTCTATGTAACATTTATGTCCAACGTTTCCGATCCTCTCTACAATGACTTGCATAAAACAAGTGATTTTTGGACGAAACTCTCCCCCGCCATCAAATTCGATGACGAAAAGTATGAAGTGGCTCTTGTTGACTGTATTCTCAAAAATACCTATGACAACCTGAGAAAGGATCGTGTGTATGACATAAAATTTATACCATTCGATTGGTCACTCTTTGTCGAGTATGAATGGGTTGAAGCACTTAAATATAGCGAATATCCACATGTCTAATTGAAATATATTGAATATGATAATATGACAGATTTGTGTCGCAGAATCAATAGAAAAATCTCATATCATAGGAATGGTACATTCCATTTTAATTATTCAATAGAACACGATAGGATTTACATTACCTCACCTGTTGACACTGAAATAATTCATCTCAATGATAATCTGAGAGACGTTCTTGGCTTTAAACAGAATATGATCAATGGGAAAAACGCTGGCACTGTTTACGGGATGGATCAAGTTATTTTTGCTGACTATTCACCTGGTTTCGCCTCGGACTCTTGCATATTTCTCTATGCATCTTTTGTGGAAACATAGAGAGTTGGTAATTCAAATGTCCCCCTCCTACGTGTTCTTGAACGAAAAACAACCCATGAACTTGTTGATCACTATAATATAAAGCATCTTCAGTATGTTCCTGTAAACACTTCGTATTTGGAACTCTGTCAGTTAACACTAAGAAGTGAATTGGGTGATCCTCTAGCAATAACAAAAGGTTTAGCAGTGATTACATGTCATTTTTGACCCATCGTCGACGTCACCAGCACCACCTAAAATGAACAATAGAAGAATTCCATTTGTCTGTCCCGATATCGATTGCTATGTTGGTGCTCTGAGTCCACGTCAGATAGGCAATGGATTGGACTACTACAAGGGGCGTACTACAATGTCTGGCTATGGTCTTGGTAGCTGGTTTGCTAGGATATTTCGTTCTGCACTACCCCTTGCCAGAAAATATTTTGTACCTGCTGCATCAAATTTTGTGCCTCAACACTACGACTGGGGGTCGGGTAAGAATTTCAACGAGAGTGTTAAGGAAAATATTAGACCTTCAGCAAGAGCCGTTGGTGATAAATTAAAATCTCGGCAAAATGGGGATGGATTGAAAAGGATACGTGCGCGTCATTCACTCCTCAGTCTCTACCCAGACGGGAAGCGAATGACATCAACAAGGACTTTGAGAAATAAAACAACGAAGACCAATAAGAAGAAGAAAAAGAAAAAGATTGTTAGATCAAAGAAGGATTTCTTCTCTTAAGATGACTTATCTCCCCCACAAGGAATCACATCCGTCAATCAGTTCCTCATTGAATCTGTTCAATGCTGAAAATGTTGATGTCAGTGTCAATTATGGCTACTATGAACACTTTCATCCCCAGCAACCCCTCTCGGAAAACATACACTTTCAAATATTTTCCAATGAAGACTAATTCATCGATTTGTCATCAACATTTATTGATTTAAATGTTTCAGTGAAGAAAAAGTCAGATAATACAACTCCAACTGCTGCCGATGGTCTCTCCTACGAAAACTGTATTCTACACAGCCTGTTCAAACAAATTAATGTATTTATTAATGGAACATTGGTGAGCACTAGCAATAATTTATCCAACTATGCAAGCTACATACAATTTATGATGATGACACCAAAGGCTTATAAGGAGTTGAGAGGACAATCATTGGGCTATGAATATCGATCAGGCGTTGATACTGACGGTGAGTTGACTACTGCAGTGACCCAGGAGTATCATTTAGTTGGAAAATTAAATCATGAGATATTCAATATATCCCAATGGTTACCCCCCAATGTCAAGATTGACATAAAGTTGCAACTAGCCCCATCGAATTTCATTTTGAGAAAAACACTTTCTGCAGCACCCGATGCAAATGTCATTATCACATCGGCAATTCTCCACGTCCGAAAACAATAGGTTATGAGCTCTGTTGAATTGGCAGTGGAAAAGCTAAGAGCCAATGGCAACAACTTTAAACTTCTTGTCCTCCATACAATCACCAATCAACGTCACACTGTCACCGGCTCTCGTAGCTATACCGATTCATCATTTATCAATGGAGAAATCCCATCAAAATTGGCTTTGGCCTTTGTGAAGAGTGGTAGTGCCGTTGGATCCTGGACTGAATCCCCCCATGATTTTAATTTTTTCGGTCTATCTAGCCTTGTGTGTAAAGTGAATGGTATTCCACTGTACACTCTATCATTTGACAAAAAATCCTATAGAGCTCTCTATGAGTTCACCATGCAGTCCCTAGATCATGACTCCCAACTATTTGAAAATGGAATAACCGATTCAATGTTTTCAAAAAATCATGGTGTAATTGTTTTGGACTTGTCGGGGACCCAGGGTATGAGCATAGTACGAACAGGGAATGTACGTTTAGAGTGTATATTTGCCGATGCTTTGACTGAGAGTATCACGCTAATATCATTGAGTCAATTTGAAACCTATTGGGAAATCACACACGACGGCAGGGTTCTACTATACCTAGCACCACGAACACAAACCAAATAATCAACATATTTAGTATGGATCCATACATGTCCCAGTACAAGTCCTATTGCATACCATCGGACTTCATTGAAAAAATTCCAAGTGTTAACAATACCCTAATCATTGTTAATAGCAGTCCATCAACTTTGAAGACAGGCCATTGGCTATGCATCATTCAAACATCGAAGAATATTGAATTTTTTGATCCTCTTGGCCTATCATATAAATTCTACACTCCATACATCAGCAACTTTATTGAAAGCAGTGGGAAAACTATTATTCAAATCAAAGGAGAGTACAGGATTTAACGACTAAGACATGTGGCTTTCATGCACTGCTCTTTTTCATGTTCAGATGTCGTGGCTATACCTACAAGCAGTTTCTCGACATCTATGTTGACTTACCTCGATTGAACGACTTTCTAGTGGAAAATATACTTACAAGCGTGTTTAATATTGATTTTAGTGACCTACGAATAAAATGTTCTAAAAATGTATGTGAAATTGTTTATTAATAAAAATGATGTATATACATGATAAAAACGACTTTTTCTACTCTTTAGATTTCATCTTCTACTAGGTATAGGTACTTGTCGAGAACAACTAATGCAGGTAGATTATATGAATTCACAGTGTACTGATCCTGATGTACTGCAATGTCAGGGTCACATTTTCTACAATAGAGTGTGACTTCACTCTTGTCATATCTCTTTGTATAGTCAATGATACTATTCTAATTCATTCTGTAGAATTCACATGTTTCAATTTGCTTATTTGAAACAATGTCACAAACAGTGTCCTCAAGTGGCGAATCACATTCCGTCACAGCCAAATAAAAATCAGTGGGCTTATAATCATAGTAGCCATTGTCTTCACAACGATGACGTAGAAACCAAATTCTTTTGTTGTTTCAACATTTGAATCGCTGACCCGGTTCCTCCTCCCAGAACAATCTAAAACCACGACGATACCAATCTCTTAGCAATAAACTAAAATCACGCTTAGGATTCTTTCCAGTCATACCAGGATATGTATTCTCCCATTGATTACATTTATCATAGTGGCAATTGGAGCATAGGTGCCCTCTAGGATGATAGTCAGACACCTCTTCAAGACAGGAATTACAACCTTTAATTTGTACAGCATATCCTCTATGCAATTTACACGGGTTGCATAATCTGCACTTTTCATTATACTCATCAATCGTTGGACAATTCTCACATGATGCCCAGCTGCCCAGCGTGTACATGCATAGCGGACATGTATGGAACATTTTTTCATGTGTTGACACTCTTACTGCCACAATGAAACTGAGCCACCAACAACAACAAATTGAGTGGGGTAGAGAGAGAGAGGAGTAAATTATGGGGAGGAACATAAGCCAAGCAAATAGCATGGGAAGGAACATAAACTCCTAGAATAGCATAGGAAGGAACATAAACTCCTAGAATGGCATAGGAAGGAACATAAACTCCTAGAATAGCATAGGAAAGAACATAAACTCCTAGAATAGCATAGGAAGGAACATAAGCTCCTAGAATAGCATAGGAAGGAACACAAACTCCTAGAATAGCATAGGAAGGAACATAAACTCCTAGAATAGCATAGGAAGGAACATAGACTCCTAGAATAGCATAGGAAGGAACATAAACTCCTAGAATAGCATTGGAAGGAACATAAACTCCTAGAATAGCATAGGAAGGAACATAAACTCCTAGAATTCAATAGATGCATTCTACTAACGGTGTCATAGCACCATTCTGCTTTGGACCATAAGTATACTTTTTATGGGTTTGGCCATATGCCCTTCTCGCATGATGATCTTCCAAGCTCTCCTATTAGGTATTTTTGCTTAAGATATACATCGCCGTTAATATGCAATACGCATGTGTATGTGGCATGCTGAAGGTCCTCGGGGTCGTTTTAGACTTGTTTGTGAGATACGCTGGCATCATTCATTTTAGTCCTCATCACTGGAAATCCAGGGGGTATTCCACAAAACAATGTAACAATGGCTGGAATTTTGCCATGGCACGAATCTTGCTAGCTGAGCACAAGAGACATGGATGCTGTGACGTTAGAGGGTTGCCGTAGAAATTCTATGATAAATTCCCTATTATTACTGCATTTTATGTTATCTCGAGCAATAGTGTTTTTTTAGCCTCTTTTATCGCCTAGCCGAAGCCCGTATTCGTCCCAGGAATGAGTGGACATAGACCAAACTCCCCCACTGCGCGTAGGATGGCTGGATTCCATCCCCCAAAAAGAGTAGACACAGAGCAAACTCCCCCACAGAGCGCGGGGTGGATGGTAGCAAGAATTCCTCGAAATAGAATTTCCCCTCCTTTCTGTGTTTTGATATTTTAGTGAAAAATGTACCCTGGGCTAAGAGAAACCGTTCAGGGTGACTGGACACTTCCCCGGAGGCGAGCAGTGAGCAGTGGATGGAGGCTAGATAATAATAAATGTACGCTTGAATCTCCTCCCCCCCCCAGATGGTTCTCCCTCCCCTGGAGTCCTCTCCCTTTGTCTTTCCTTAAACTAGGCATGTTATTCTTTATCCTTTTAAAGCCACAATAACACCTAAAAACTACATCTATTATAAAGGTGCCCTCTGAAAATGAATGCAAAGTTGGAGGGTTGAACCTATTGATAGGATATTGTGAAATAACCATAAATTTATCTTAATGAAAAAAGGGTATTTCCTTAAAAGCTCTTAATATGTCTTAAATTTGCATCTAATATCACTTCCCCCTCCCCTACCCTCTGGGCTTGCAGGCTAGAAGTCTCAGTTTTCTATAATAGATGTTTTTTTTGCGTATATTAACGATATGGCTTTTTCAATTTTATTTTTTGTCGTGTTTTTTTTATGTTTTATTGCTCGTCAATTTGTTTTTATTTTTATTGTCTGTGTGTTTAAGATGTTAGTCTCTAGCACGAGTAAGACACGCATTTCCCCTTTTTTAATATCTTGAAAGCAAATACTCTCCGGAGTGTATCGAATTTGGCAGCAAACCTGCATTTCCCTTTATTAATATCTTGAAAGCAAATACCTCTGGAAATAGATATTTTTCCAAGTACGCGCCAAATTCCGATGTAAACAAGCATTTCCCTTTATTAATATCTTGAAAGCAAATACCGCCGGTCTGTATCAAATTTTGGCTGCAAACACGGTGTTCTAGTGTTTGCCAGAAATGGGGAATCTCAGGTGTCGTGCAATAGTTTATTTTTGGAATATGGTTCAACATACAAAATATTGACAATGTCTTCTTAGTTCTCTAGGTTAGAGCGTGTTCCATTGGAAGGGAATGACCTTTCAGGTTCTGGGGGGGTCATGAACTCTAGAAAAAAATGGTGTTTCGAGCAAAAAATGAAACACCGAAAAAGAAAGGCTTTTTGGCGAAATATTCTCAGAATGGTATCATCTGGCAGTGATGGATGCGTAATCATTAATCAAAAGGCGTACCGTCATTGAGCTAAAGAAAAAAGCTTTGGGGGTTTTGGGCGAAAAAAAGAAAGGCCGAAAAAGAAAATTTCTTGAGGGTTTTAGTTGAAAAATGTAAAAATGGTATTATCTGGCAGTGATGGATGCAAGTACCTACCACCATTAAGCTAATGAAAAAAACTTTGGGGGTTGTGGGCTAAAAAACAGAAACGCTGAAAAAGAAAATGTATTGAGGGTTTTCGGGCGAAAAATGTTAAAATGGTATTATCTGGCAGCGAGAGATGCGCAATCAGCCTGTACCGCTAATAAGCTAATGAAAAAAGAATACTTTGGGGTTTTCGGGTGTCTTTACTTTACATGCGGGGATTCCTCATGGGTTCCTGTGGTAGGGTTACGCAAAATTGCGTCAAGCATTAGACTTGTCTGTTTGAATTGAGGTAAGTCGTATGACGTTATTGGAGTCCAGAAGGGTGTGTCACGGAGTCTTGCCAAGTGTGTTCCCTTTAATAGAACAGGTAACTGCACTGTACAGGTGCAAGGGGCTGGTAGCTTCATTTATCTAGAGGCGAGGGGGTTTCGCGTGGTGTAACATGCGCTTCAAACGCTTCGTGACGTCAGAGGGCATGCGCTAGAAACAGGAGTGAGGAATTAGGAGCTTATTATTAAACTTGTGTATTTTCCCGGCCACATTCCAATATCTCTGTGGAAACTTGCCTAGGATGTGTCATAAAATAAAAACACCTGACTTAAAATTTGAACTCTTGCCAAGGACATTGAACTCTTTCCAACTAGAAACGGGTGTGTCAAGACGTCAGAGGGCTGCATTTGAAATCCAATGTTATTTTCCCTATGGCTGCCATGAAGTCAGTGGGCATGTTGCAGAAACACTATGGGAAAAGGGATATGTGTGTTGTTGAAAAACCAAGGGGTGTGTCACCTAACCTTTGAACTCTTGCCAAGGGCGTGAATATCACCTAGAAACAGGTGCAAGGGGCTAGGAGCTTTTCTATTATATGGACCACATTCCAAGTAGATGAAACACCTGGGAATTTTACCTAAAATTGCGATACCTGCTCGTGCCAAATCTTGCCAGGGCTGTCGTGATGTCAAAGGGCATGTCGTGACTCACAGGGCATGTTGTCAGGATCTTGCCAGGGATGTTGTGATGTCACAGGGCTCTCACCGGAATCCCCATAGTAATCTGCTATCTGTGTTGCAGAAGTGCCTATGGGGATACTACTCACTTTTTCTAGGATCGTTGCTTTTCCTTAGGCCATAACAATTTCAATGATTTAAAGAATTTAAAAATTGCAGCTTCGAGTGTAACATGGTTAAAAAACAATTATCGTATCGACATCTTCACTGACAAGTTCGGACGCTACGAACCGGATTTACTAGGGGTTTCAGCAACTCATATCCCAGGGGTAGGAAACATGAAACTAGGTGATATAGAATTTGTTTATTAAGCAGGAAGGATGGGAAACATAGGAGTAACAAACGTACGGCTCATGAAAAACAAACGTAAGGCTCATGATGAAAAGGGAATCTGCTAAGTCTTGCTTAGGTTGGAAGGATATTAATAATATAATGCTAGGGGCTTATTTTATGACTAAAAAGTGCAGAGTACCATTGATAGATGTATATACCCCTGTAGAACCAACTAACGGAGATAATAGTGACTCAGATGCATTTTACTTACGGTTACAGGAACAAATGGAAAGGGTCCCCTATTGAAATAAGGTATTTTATTATGAGAGCTTTATGCTCAGATCTGTAGAAATACGGATAGATAGTATCCTAGCCTAGTTATATTTGGTGTAGGAAATGAAAACAGTAACGGTTACAGCCCTGTGCAATTTTAAAGGTATAACAATTTAGTTATACCGAATACAGTATTTGGTCATAAAATGGCCCATAAGTTATCAGGACGATCACATTATGGCAACACAGCTAACATAATTGATTATATTATTGTAAGCTAAAGTGAAGACTGGCAGAATCAATACAAAACATGAGGGCATAGAAGACTGCTGTTACTGAGGTTAAAAGTAAAGCTCGCCAACTAGTAGTGTCTAGGGAAATCTAAGGCTAAAATTAACGAAGGGAAACTACCTTCCGGAAAGCTATGACGTTGGTATGCTCAATGATGAGAATCTGAAAGAAACTTTTCAGGAACAGTTGAACAATAAACTGAGAGTCTAAAATTTGACAATGTAGAGGATGGATTGAAGAATTTTAGAAAAAGGGTCTGTGAAGCCGCTGATGGTGTCTTAGTGGAGAAGGTTAGAAACGTAGCTAGGAATATTACTGAAAATGCTTTATGTTTAATAGAGAGGAGAGGGCTTGTAAAAAAATAATTTGAGTTGTAGATCATATGAAAATAATAAAAATTGCAAAGAAGCATGTAAATTTCTGAAGATCGGGAAGATGCATCCAGATAGCATAATAGTGAAATATTATGCATGCATGTCAATAAATTGAGAGAAATTTGTCAGTCGGGACTTGTCCAAGTTAAAGATAGGAAAGGAGCTACAATTAGTGATAAGGAAAAATTTACAGAGAGATCGGCAGAACATTTTGAGAATATGCTAAACCGTGATAGAGCAGCAGGAAAAGATATAGAAAAGAATAAAAAAATTTGTGACACTTTGGATGTGAAGGAAGATTGAATTTGGAGGAAGAACAAGTGATAGTACCAAAAGGATTGAAAAATAAAAAGGCCCAGGCGCTGATGGTGCGATATATGAGTTTTTTTAATTTGCTGGTAGTGAGGTTATTGATAAGTTACTGAAGATTATGAATATGATTCTTGAAAAATGAGAAGTACCCAACGATTTTAGTAAAACTCTAATTAAATCCCTCAGTAAGAAAGGTGATAAGCAAGGGCGGAGCTAGAAGGGGCTTGGGTGGGCAATCCCCACCCTACTAAACCTTTTGTTTACCCTAGAAAAACCATCTGTATTGAAAATAATATTTTTTTTTCTGGAGATGAAGATTTAACTCCATCTTTTGTCAAGTTAATTTATCATTCCCGACAACCATCCGATTACTCAATCGTCACAGCAGTTTCCGAGAACCCTTTATTACATGCACTGTCAAGGTAATTATACATAATTTGTCTGTAGATCAGGTGCCTTGTTCTAAATTCGTACCTCCTCTGCTTCAATCTGCACCTCAAGCCGCCCCACAACGGGGTGAAGGTAATTTCAACGATCGGGTTTTGTTTACGGTTGTTGACTGACTACTGATTTTGAATCAAGAGAAATTTTTGGCTATTAAACGTACTACTACGTTTTTTGGATTGCTGAATTAGATTATTAAAAGCTAATAAGTAGGAGATTTCGATAAAATAATGTAAGTTGTCATTTCTCAGTATTTAGTAATTCATGGAGCATAGTATCTACATGATAAAAACAGTATTTATTAACGTAGAGGTTGAGTCAAAGATTACAAAATAAATAATATTGAGCAATCTATGATTAGTTTTATATTGCCTGCACCCTGTCAACCTTATTTTTGTTCCGCAGATGTAAACAGGGATAGGAGTGAGCTCACTATTGTAGATATTTTTAAACAGACAGAAAGTATAAAGAGTGACAGCTAAATTATGTTTCAATTGTACTTTTATAAAAGTTAGCATAGTAATTGCGTAAAGACTAAAAGTTAGACAAATACCATATTAACTCCAATTTTGCGCAAATTGGAGATAAGATTTTTTACCTGGGCTCTGTAGATTTTGTGTTATGGATTCAGGGCTGCGAAAGAATTGTCGGCATGCAAGGTATCTACTACTACTGATAATCTTTTAGTAATATTTCATGTGTATAGCATTATTTTAAGTACACAAAACTAGAAAGGCCTCAGGAGGTCCCATTGCTTACCCCTGCTGCCATCTACAATTTATTTTAATGCTGACGGGACATAATTTATTCAAGGATTATCGATCGAGTCTAATGGGGGTCAAGGTCAATTGATTTGTTGTTGTTTGTCCAGGTGTAATGACACTGGGGGTGATTTACATAATCGCTAGGGGGAATGTATTGATTCAGGACTCGACTAGGGGAACTAAATTTCTAAGGTCAATTGATTTGTTGTTCTTGTTTGGCCAAGTGCACGCTCGGGGCGAATTTTAAGATCCAGTATTTAAAAATATAATTTCTATCTCTTTAGACTCTCGCATAATTCCAAGATAACAAGTGATGTCATTTCTAATTCCTGACACTAAAGATCAACGAAGCCTTATTTAAAAATAGAATATTAATTTTTCTCTCTGACCTAAAGAGCGTTTATCCCTCAGACCTAAGATCAATGAAACCATACTTGTTTCTTTATTCCCCTTTTCGTGAATCAATAATTCCCCTAGCGATTATGTAAATCAAGTTCTCAGAAATTCTCTCCCCTTTCGTGAATCAATAATTCCCCGAGCGATTATGTAAATCACCCCTCATGTCATTACACGTGGCCAAACAACAACAGATCGATAATCCTTGAATAATAATCGCTAGGGGAATTATTGATTTACGAAAAGGGGAATAAAGAAACAAGTATGGCTTCTTTGATCTTAGGTCTGAGGGATAAACGTTCTTTAGGTCAGAGAGAAAAATTAATATTCTATTTTTAAATAGGGCTTCAATGATCTTTAGTGTCAGGAATTAGAAATGACATCACTTGTTATTTTGGAATTATGCGGGAGTCTAAAGAGATAGAAATTCTATTTTTAAATACGGCTTCACTGATCTTTAAGTCGGAGAGATTAATTGATATTCTAACGAAGCCTTAATAGTGTAGCTAGGAACATTTATGAGATGAAGAGATTAACGCGGGAAAGGGTTTCTTAGTAATTTGAAATGTGACAGCGCAGGGATGCCAAAAACAAAAGGAACACGCTGAGATTACATTTAGGGATTATTTGGGTGAAACTGTTTTAGACATTTTAGGGAATTATTTCGACGAAACAGTTAGAGACATTTTAAAAGATGATTTTAGAAGATGTTTTAGAAGAGGATTTGAGTGTGGTCGTTATAATACACAAGTTCCATTTGAACAGTGTCGTGAGGTCCCCTACCCCAACCCCAAAGGGCTCCGATCCCCCTACCCCAACCCCGAAGGAAACCCTCGGTCCCAAGGGTCCCCCGGGCCCCCCAAAGGGCCCACGGCGCCCCAAAGGCCCCTGAGCCCCCATTTTTTAATATTTTTTTAAGGCTATATTATATCTTATCAGAACAAGTTTCTGTCTTAATGTCATTCCTTAACCCATTTTTACAAGTTGAAGTACCAATCCTTTCACCACAACTTTACTATAAGGCTTTTCGAATACCTCAACATCAAGCAATACCTTTCAAAAGACATTTCAGAGCAACTTCTGTTCTTAATGTTCCCTTCTAAACCCATTTTCCAACTTGAAGTACCTGTCCTTTTCACCCACAACTTTACTTTACAGCTTTTTGGATACCTCAACACCAAGAAATACCTTTCAAAAGGCATTTCAGAGCAAGTTCCTTTCTTAATGTCATTCCTTAACCCATTTTTACAAGTTGAAGTACCCATCTTTTTCACCCACAACTATACTTTACAGCTTTTTGGATACCTCAACATCAAGCAATACCTTTCAAAAGCCATTTCAGAGCAACTTCTTTTCTTAATGTCCCTTCTAAACCCTTTTTCCAACTTGAAGCATCCATCCTTTTCACCCACAATTATACTTTACAGCTTTTTTGGATACCTCAACACCAAGAAATACCTTTCAAAAGACATTTCAGAGCAAGTTCCTTTGTTAATGTCCCTTCTAAACCCATTTTACAAGTTGAAACATCCATCCTTTTCACCCACAACTATACTTTACAGCTTTTTGGATACCTCAACACCAAGAAATACCTTTCAAAAGCCATTTCAGAGCAAGTTCCTTTCTTAATGTCCCTTCTAAACCCATTTTCCAACTTGAAGTACCCATCCTTTTCACCCACAACTTTACTTTACAGCTTTTTGGATACCTCAACACCAAGAAATACTTTTCAAAAGGCATTTCAGAGCAAGTTCCTTTCTTAATGTCACTCCTAAACCCATTTTACAAGTTGAAGTACCCATCCTTTTCACCCACAACTTTACTTTACAGCTTTTTTGGATACCTCAACACCATGAAATACCTTTCAAAAGACATTTTAGAGCAAGTTCCTTTCTTAATGTCCCTTCTAAACCCACTTTACAAGTTGAAGCGTCCATCCTTTTCACCCACAACTATACTTTACAGCTTTTTGGATACCTCAACACCAAGAAATACCTTTCAAAAGCCATTTCAGAGCAAGTTCCTTTCTTAATGTCCCTTCTAAACCCATTTTCCAACTTGAAGTACCCATCCTTTTCACCCACAACTTTACTTTACAGCTTTTTGGATACCTCAACACCAAGAAATACCTTTCAAAAGGCATTTCAGAGCAAGTTCCTTTCTTAATGTCATTCCTTAACCCATTTTCCAACTTGAAGTACCCATCTTTTTCACCCACAACTTTACTTTACAGCTTTTTGGATACCTCAACATCAAGCAATACTTTTCAAAAGACATTTCAGAACAAGTTCCTTTCTTAATGTCCCTTCTAAACCCATTTTACAAGTTGAAGTTCCCATCCTTCCCACCCACAACTTTACTTTAAGGCTTTTCGAATACCCCAACATCAAGCAATAGTTTTCAAAAGACATTTCAGAACAAGTTCTTTTCTTTATGTCCTTCCTAAACCAATTTTACAAGTTGAAGTATCCATCCTTTTCACCCACAACTTTACTTTACGACTTTTTGCATACCCCAACATCAAGCAATACTTTTCAAAAGGCATTTCAGAGCAAGTTCTTTACGTAATGTCCTTCCTAAACCAATTTTACAAGTTGAAGTACTCATCTTTTCCCCCACAACTTTACTATAAGGCTTTTCGAATACCCCAACATCAAGCAATACCTTTCAAAAGGCTTTATTATATCTTTTCAGAACAAGTTCTTCATGTAATTTTCTTCCTAAACCCATTTTACAAGTTGAAGTACTTATCTTTTTCCCCACAACTTTACTTTACGACTTGTTTTTGCACACCCAAACATCAAGCAATACTTTCCAAAAGGCTTTATTATATCTTTTCAGAACAAGTTTTTTTCTTAATGTCCTTCTTAAACCATTTTTACAAGTTGAAGTAGTTATCTTCTTCACCACAACTTTACTTTACGACTTTTTGCACACCCCAAGATCAAGCAATACTTTTCAAAAGGCTTTATTATATCTTTTCAGAACAAGTTCCTTTCTTAATATCCTTCTTAAGCCAATTTTACAAATTCTAATTTTTTCTTAGGAATATTTCAGTAGTGTTTTGTTATGGTTTACCTTGTCACAGTTACATTCTCTTGATTTTTCAAAGTTCATTTTAAATTTCTTTCGTTGAAATGCAAGAGTTGGAATATTTCAGTAGTGTTTTGTTGTGGTTTACAGTGTCACAGTTACATTCTCTTGATTTTTCAAAGCTCATTTTGAATTTCTTTCATTGAAATGCAAGAGTTGGAATATTTCAGTAGTGTTTTGTCGTGGTTTATCTTGTCATAGTTACATTTTCTTGATTTGTCAAAGTTTATTTTGAATTTCTTTCACTGAAATGCAAGAGTTGGAATATTTCAGTAGTGTTTTGTCGTGGTTTACCTTGTCACAGTTACATTCTATTGATTTTTCAAAGTTCATTTGAATTTCTTTCATTGAAATGCAAGAGTTGGAATATTTCAGTAGTGTTTTGTTGTGTTTTACATTGTCACAGTTACATTCTCTTGATTTTTCAAAGTTCATTTTGGTTTTCTTTCGTTGAAATGCAAGAGTTGGAATATTTCAGTAGTGTTTTGTAGTGGTTTACCTTGTCACACTTACATTCTCTTAATTTTTCAAAGTTCATTTTGGTTTTCTTTCGTTGAAATGCAAGAGTTGGAATATTTCACTAGTGTTTTGTAGTGGTTTACCTTGTCACAGTTACATTCTCTTAATTTTTCAATGTTCATTTTGGATTTCTTTCGATGAAATGCAAGAGTTGGAATATTTCAGTAGTGTTTTGTCGTGGTTTACCTTGTCACAGTTACATTCTCTTGGTTTTTCAAAGTTCATTTGAATTTCCTTTCATTGAAATGTAAGAGTTGGAATACTTCAGTAGTGTTTTGTTGTGGTTTACCTTGTCACAGTTACATTCTCTTAATTTTTCAAAGTTCATTTTGAATTTCTTTCGTTGAAATGCAAGAGTTGGAATATTTCAGTAGTGTTTTGTCATGGTTTACCTTGTCACAGTTACATTCTCTTAATTTTTCAAAGTTCATTTTGGTTTTCATTCGTTGAAATGCATGAGTTGGAATATTTAAGTAGTGTTTTGTTCTGGTTTACCTCGTCAGAGTTACATTTTCTTGATTTTTCAAAGTTTATTTTGGATTTCTTTCGATGAAATGTAAGAGTTGGAATATTTCAATAGTGTTTTGTCGTGGTTTACCTAGTCATAGTTACATTCTCTTAAGTTTTCAAAGTTCATTTTGGATTTCTTTCATTGAAATGCACGAGTTGGAATATTTCAGTAGTGTTTTGTTGTGGTTTACCTTATCACATTTACATTCTCTTGATTTTCAAAGTTCATTTTGGATTTCTTTCGTTGAAATGCAAGAGTTGGAATATTAGGGTTTTGTTGAGTTGGATGAAGCATGAGTTGGAAGGTTAGGTTAAGTTAGGTTAGGTTAGGTTAGCCTACGTACGCGCGCGTACGTAGGCTAACCTAACCTAACCTAACTTAACCTAACCTAATTTGACCTAACCTAACCTAACAAAAATCAAGAAAATGTAACTGTGTCAAGGTAAAGCACAACAAAACACTACTGAAATATTCCAACTCTTGCATTTCAACGAAAGAAAACCAAAAATATCTTTGAAAAATCAAGAGAATGTAACAGTGACAAAGTAAACCACGGCAAAACACTACTGAAATATTCCAACTCTTGCATTTCAATGAAAGAAATCCGAAAAGAACTTTGAAAAATCAAGAGAATGTAACTGTGACAAGGTAAACCATAACAAAACACTACTGAAATATTCCAACTCTTGCATTTCAATGAAAGAAATCCCAATGAACTTTGAAAAATCAAGAGAATGTAACTGTGACAGGGTAAACCACGACAAAACACCACTGAAGTATTCCAACTCTTGCATTTCAATGAGTGAAATTCAAAATGAACTTTGAAAAATCAAGAGAATGTAATTGTGACAAGGTAAACCACGACAAAACACTACTGAAATATTCCAACTCTTGCATTTCAACGAAAGAAATTCAAAATGAACTTTGAAAAATTAAGAGAATGTAACTGTGACAAGGTAAACCATGACAAAACACTATTGAAATATTCCAACTCTTACATTTCAACGAAAGAAATTCAAAATGAACTTTGAAAAATCAAGAGAATGTAACTGTGACAAGGTAAACTACAACAAAACACTACTGAAATATTTTATTCAATTTACATATAATAAGTACAGATATAGATATTCTACTGGGACAGGCTGTCCCAAGTAGACCACAGGTCTCAGAAACTACAATAATATATAATAAGATACAGACACCTACAATGATCCGACAAGATCCCAAGGTATTTCTAACGAGAAAACAAACGGGCAGAGGTTCGCCCTGCAAGTCAAAAAGTCTGTCTTCAGTCTCAAAAATCGGGGGTATATATATGAAAAACTAACCACGTCCTTCCGGTACATTGACGCATTTAGCCAGGAATTGTTATTGAGCAAGTTCCCTCCAAGCTCACACATTCCACGATTTGTATCTTTATCTTAAAAAGTGGTATTTTGAAACTTTGTTTTTGCGTCTTAATATATTTTTACTCAATTAATAATTAACTAAATTAGAAAGCTTTACCACAACACTCCCCATTTAAAGAAGAATTGTCCCAAT
This sequence comes from Artemia sinica, assembly GCA_027921565.1. Lineage (NCBI taxonomy): Eukaryota > Metazoa > Arthropoda > Branchiopoda > Anostraca > Artemiidae > Artemia > Artemia sinica. The sequence goes on along the minus strand of CM051259.1, from coordinate 50,920,968 downwards.
TCTCAATATTTTACTTTTAAAACAACTTAATTTTGTTTACAGCTATTATGCTGCCATCTTTGGGTTATTATGTGCATATATCCTCAATGGGTTTCCTTAGGGTCATGTTTCTGGTCCAATATAGACCATGTTATTTTCTGTCGAATGATTTCAATTCGAAATTTATCCTTGTTTCTCTTTTTCTCTGTCTCTAGGACTGAAAAATACTCTTTTTACCCTTCTTATATGCATCTGCTGTTTTAACTTGACCCCAAGCGGCTTAAACATTATATTAGTGGTTTTGCTTAAATTAGATTTATATTAGGAAAGTTTTATGAATTTTTTTGAGTTTAAATTTAATTCCCATGAATAATTTAATTTATCTGTGTGATGTGGTTAATATATCGTTTATTTTTCCTTTTAGAATTGCCTTGGATAAATTACATATAACATTATTGATTTTTAAATTTTCACGTATTTTTCCAGCACAAAGCATTTTCACATATTTCCAGCCATTTGGGCTAGGTAGCACATTATCTAGGCCTAAATTAAGTTCTGATTTTATCTCACTTTTGATGAACTTGTAGTAAGTCGTTACGCATATAAGTCCGTATTACTGCTATAGTTTCCAAATATCAGTGTATCAAGTATGGTTTGGTTTCTGATGGTATGAGATGATAGTATCAGGATATATTTGAAGTGGCTTCAAATTTGTTACTTTCCAAAAATGTGTCAAAATATGATTGAAAGAAAAATGGATCCGAAAGGATGCTACGAAAAATTTGATTTCCAAAAAAAATAGCTAAGGCTGTATCTAAAATAAATATTCACATTAGTATACATATAAAGCATATAGTTTTACATATATAGTAAAAAGAAACACTCAATTTCGTAAAGTTTAATTAATTTTATTTACTTTTCTCTCTTTTAATTACTCCAAAAATAATATCCCGCTTAAATCGAAACATTATGTTTCTTGCTGGATTATTCTTTCAAACTAAATGCTAAACGGATTATTTCACAATAAAAATTATTCATACGTTGACTCGAGTCAAACATTTACATATAACATTAAATCACTAGTTAAAACTTAAAGTTAATAAAAAAATAGTATATATATATATATATATATATATATATATATATATATATATATATATTATAAGCATTGTGTAATAGCTTAGACAAGTATTTTTTTTGTAATTCGCAAAACCAGATAGGATATTTAACTACTGTTTAAAACATAAAGCATTAAAAAAATAATACACGGTATAGATTAGCATTGGAATTAATTCCAATTATTGTTTTGTTAATTGCTTATGAAGTATTAATGTAGAATACTTCTTGAATGGTATAAAACTAAAAAAAAACCAAATACTCAACATTTAATTCATTATATTTACATGGATAGTTTATGTTATATATATATATATAAATATATATATATACATACATATTAACCGAAGTTATGCTGATACTTAATTGTTAAAAACAAATAATAATTATGTACCGTAATAATTTATTAATCACTGCAATATTTGTTCTTTTTACAACTTTTAATTAAGTCCGTCAAGACTTTTATATGATAAGTCCTAACTACAATTAAAATATTTACAAAACAAAAGCAACTCCAACAAATAGATTTATGCACTATAACTGATAACTGTGATTAGCCTCTATATAAGGGCTTGGCAATAGTTCATATAACTTGACTTTGCTCAAACTTTTCAGACTTTTGAGCTTTCTAATTCTTTTCGAATTTTTGGTACTTGAGACAGTTTTATAACGTTTTTGTCTGTAATCTCTCTTTTTAGCTTTAATGTCCTTTTGGTATAAGGCTCCATTCACAGTTTCGATCTGATAAGTTAAAAATTTTGCTGTTCACTTTATACCTGTTATGCCATTATCAAATGACTTTGCCTGTACTCTGAAGGTTTGCTTACCAGGACTGCCTTCTGGTAGCTCCTTATAACGTTTCCAGGTCCTCTTGTCATGGCTACAGCTAAAAGGACTATTATGAACCTGCACACACAATAACTAATTATTTATATTATTGCCACACTTTTTGATTTGTTGCCACAATTTTCTCTTCGGCTATTCTTTTATCAGAAATGTGGCCCTTCTGCAGAAAATGCCGTGCCTTCATGGCACACAGTAATTTATAGGTTCTTAAGGCTATTATGTGCCTTACTCTTAATTTTCTATGCCATGCTAGTACAATTTTCAATTTTAGTACAATTAATGTTACTTTTTTTGTACTTATTTAGTACAATTTTCATACTAGTTTCGTTCGGCAAGTTCAATAAGTGCGTCTAACAGAGTTTAACTGACTTCATTCAGTTTATTTTCCTTTTAATTTCGTCTGGCTATATTTTCAACTTGAACCCTTCTCCCCTTTTTTTTCTTTACTTCAATGAAGCCTAAGGTTTTTTTCAAGTTTTTATTCCGTTTTTTTTCAGTAAGATAGGTCTTTTCTAAGCCTATCTTGATATGTTTCATGTTTTATTCAATAACTTTAACAAGTTATTATGCTAATTGCCCTTCTATGGTCAAATTCATTATCCCTTTATTTTTAATGGGGTGGGGGTGTCTATTGTTGCACCTTTTTTTTAAATTATTTAAATTTCTTCATCCGAAAGTATTCGTGTTAGAAAAGCACTGTATTTTTTTTCAGCTGATTTTTAGAACACTTTTAATTAAGTTTCGCCCCGCGTTTGCTAGTTCTCATTTTCTCATAAAAATGTAAGTTTTTACGATATCCTGATTGCCAATTTTATCCTAGCTTTAATTACTATTTTATTTGCCAAAGAAAGAGAGGCATTACTTCCCTTGCAAGGCTAAATAACTTTGAATTTGGTGCTCATTATCTGCGGTTTATTGATAAGCTTGAATCTGGGAACGTTGTATGAATGAACTTCTGTTCATTACTGCAAGTTCTTTTGTTGTGTAATGTTATATTTTATTTTCAAAGAAAAAGTGGATACGTTTAGTTTCTGTTAGGGTTCGATGGCTTGGGATTTGGGTGTTTGGGTTGGCACAGGTGAAAACCAATTGTTTAAACTAGGGATCTCCTGTGCCAATTCGTTTTCTCAGATCCAATACATCGCTAGAGTTAAAATTATCCTCTTGAACTATGAACTGTGGTTTCCTTGTGACGATGGGGTTAATTTTTGGTTTATTTTTAATGGATTTTGTCCTTGGCTTTTACCTCCTGGTTAATTTTTAGGTTATAATTTATTTTTATATTGCTTTTCGTTTCTTTTACCTCGCAATTTTTTTTGCTTTATAAGCTTATTCTAAGTTTGCTTAAATCCTTATAGCGCTTAATTATTGTCTTTAATTTTTTTTTTATTTTATTCTTTTTCACCTAGTGTAACTAATAAAAAAATTATTATATTATACTATAACTAATTTTAATAAGACTACAGCTAGCTTGTACATTTATGCGCAATTAATGTAAACTCTTGCTGTTTTTCCTATTATAATTATTTTAAAATTCTTCAAAAACGATTTTTTCAAATTCGACTGAAAGTGTCACCTCAGAGAGTCAAAGGTCAGTAGATGCATTGCATGTACTTAACAACGAGAGACCAGCAGTGATTGAGCTCAACTCCAAATTTACTAGCTTCCAATGACCATATTTCAGTAAACTAACCTTCTTCGTTTTTTTTTTATTATCCCCCAAAATATATTTTTCCAATATACATATCAAAAGAATCGCCTTTTAATGCTGATTCTAAATATTATAATTTAATTAGTTTCACAACACCTATTTATAAGTTACGTGGCCTTACTTAATTTCTTTTATGGAACGTAGCTTAATTCGTTTTGACAAGTCTTGTCATTTACACAATTCGCGAAGTTTTATCTCGTCTTGGAAAAAAAAAATTTTTTGCAGGAAGCTATGATGTCACTTCCGATCGGAGCTAATAATTTAGCGTTAGAACGTGACGGTAATAATTTTTACTGGCGATATATATTTGAAGAAAAACTTGATGTTATTTATATACCGATTAAAAAGAAATTATAGATATTTCTTTAGAGGCTTATTACTCGTTTTATTTTTATTTATTATTTTTTCCGTTACAATCTTTTTATTCAAATATTAATCTGCTGGGGGCTACGCTTGTTCTGCCTTTCTCTGTTTCCTGGTCCGAGTTTTGGATTCCAAATTTTGCTTTTCTTCTTTATAATATTTGCAAGTTTTTCCGTGGTCTCTATAGTGTGGTTTACAAGGCTCTGAACCCGAGCGCTGTTTTGTTGCCTCGTCAAATATCTTTAATCTTTGTTTCTCTTGATGTTTGGCCTTTTTCATAAGTGCTTTAGCTACTTGTGCTGCTGACAAAGGAACTTGTTGCTGCCCCTCTGGTTTCTTTACTTTTCTCCACAATTTCTCTCTTAAAGAGCGTTTTCTTGACGATGGCTCAGGTTTAGTGATATCGGTTTTTGTAGAAGAATTATCAGTGTCACATTCTGTTAGCTCGCGTCTGGTAGATGGCGTTTGTTCCAAAAGCCATTTTTGCGTTAAGACTGTAGGTGAGTCTAATGTATGAAAATCAGATAATTCATTGGTTCCTTCCAATTTTTCTTCCTCTGTGAATTTTACCCTTGGTTTATCACATTTTAAACCCTTATGTTGTGTTTGATTTTCTTCATCGCTAGTATCCGATGAGCATCGAATATTTCCCTTTTTCTCTTGTTTGTTGTGGAGAGTTTGTAGCCAAGACTGGGCTAAATACTCCTTCCACTCCTCCCAACTTTTGTGGTCATTAAAAAGGTCATAAAATTCATATGGTCTTCTGATATATACTGGTGAAATCGTGTCCTCTATTTCTTCTTCTGAAAGTATAGGCTCTGTTTTCCACTGTTTTGAAAAATATCCCTTTTTCATTCTATTATGGTGTACTACTTCTTCCTTTTCCTTATATTGATGCTTTAGAACATATGTTAAGTTATTTGGTAGAATCTTTACAATTCTGCAGGGCCCATCCCATTTTGGTTTTAACTTTTTTGTTCCTTCCAGGTTAGTTTTATACACATTAACCAAGCCTCCTGAACGGTAATCTGTTTTATTTTTGCTTGTACGGTCATATTTTTTTGTTCTGTTTTCGCATCTTCCAGATTGTCTTTAACTTGTTCCATAGCTTTTTTCATTCGCATCACCATCTCTTGCTTATATTGGTCTAGGTTGTAATATATTCTGTCATTTTGTATTTCATCTAAACAAATTCTGGGATCTCTTATATGTTGCAAAAAAATGGCGTTTCTTTTAAGGAACGTGAAAAAGCCGTATTTATTGCAAAGACTACAAATGGTAAATGTTCATCCCATTTTTCATTTTCCTCTCTTGCATGTATTCCCAGCATGTAAGCTAATTCCCTATGCTTACGTTCAACCTTCCCATTAGCTGCTGCCATGTAAGACGAGGTAAACCATCGTTTAACATCCAGATATTCTGTAATTTCGTCTAATAATTTGGCTCTAAAATAAGGCCCATTGTCGCTAAGTAAAACTCTAGGAAAAATTTCGTGTTCCAGAAATAGGCGATTGACCAAAACTTTCGCAATGGTTTTTGTCTTTATTTGGAAAAGCGTATAAATATGAATTAAAATGGTCGACTATGGTTAGTACGCACCTGTTTCCTTTCCTGGAAACTGGTAAACTTCCTCCGGTTCCCCAAATGTCTATTGACATTAATTCTCCTACCCCTGAAGGGGTGGGGTATTGACCTAATTCAGCCCTAGGGGTCCTTGGTGGCGACTTTTGTTAGGTGCACTCTTGGCAGCTTTGTATAAAAGCTTTTACTTTTGAGTACATTTTTGGAAAATAAAAATTTCCTTTCAGCCTCCCCATAGTTTTTGCTTCTCCCATGTGACAGCCAATCGTTGCATGTGCCATCTGTAATACTTCTCCTTCCAGAGATTTTGGAATTACTGGAATAATTTTTAAGTCATTTTTTCTATATTCTTGCGATGGTCTATGATATCTTACTAGAAGATTTTTACTTTCGTCCAGATCAAAATTATCTAAGTCCTTTAAAAAATGTTTAAAGTGCTCTGGCAGTTCCGTTCATTTTGATAAAAAGGATTTCATCGCTAAACAAAAATCGTCTTTATCCTGATGATTCGAAACATTTTCATTAGACAATATTTCTAGCTCTTCCAGTTCGTTCTGGATGGCTGTTATCAAATTTCCTTCTGTGTCTGGATTTCGTGACAAATAGTCTGGTAAAATGTTTGTACGGCCCTCTATATATATTGGGGTATATGAATATGCTTGCAGACGTAGCATCCACCGTGTCAGCCGGGCTGAAGTATTTTGCATCGTATGTAGTCAAATTAATGGTTTTTGGTCTACGCGTAAAATGAATTTTTTTTCAAGTAAAAATTGTCGAAAATATTCTGTAAAAACTACAACTGCCAAACATTCCCTTTCAACTGTCGAATATTTTCTTTCTGCTTCTGACAGTGACCTACTGGCGTATTGAACTATTGATTCTACTCCTTCAGAATTTATGTTTAATAATATGGCTCCTATGCAGTACCCCGAAGCATCTGTTTGCAAACAGAAGTCTTGTGACAAATCTGGTAAATTAAGTATTGGTGCCAGTAATAGTTGCCTTTTTATTTCATTTAGCGCTTGTTTTGCGTCCACTGGACATTCGAATTTACCTGATTTTTTCAAAAGGTTTGTCAAAGGTTGTGCTATTGTGGCATAATTTTTAATATATCGTCTGAAATAGCTTAACAACCCACAAACTGATCTGCAGCTTTTTTGATCTTTAGGAGGCTGTAAATTTTCTATGACTGTAAATTTTTCTGGATTTGGTGAAATAGCACCTTGATTTATCAGGTGTCCAAGAAAAACTAATTTTGGTACTACTATTTTTAACTTTTCTGGTTTTAATTTTAAGCCTGCTTTTTCAAACTTTTCCAGTATTTTTCTAAGTCCGACCAAGTGGTCTTCCAGGTTTTCATTAAACATAATTACATCATCTAAATAAGCCAAGGTATCTTTTTTTCTTCCTTGTTCGTTATCTTTTAACACCAAATTCATTAGTCGACTAAAACAATTTGGACTAAATGATAAGCCAAAAGGCATACGTTCAAATGTGAACGTTCTTCCATCGTCTAAAATTACTGTAGCTTTATGCTTTGTTTCTGCATCTAAAGCGATTTGCCAATATCCTGCTGTTAAGTCAAAACTAGTGTAACATTTTGAACCTCCTAGCGAATCTAAAATCGTATCAATTCTTGGTAACTTCATCACGTCCTTAACCGTGACGGTATTTAGTGCTCTAAAGTCTATACATAATCTCCAGGTGTTATCTTTTTTCCTGACTATTACTAGTGGAAAACACTTATCACTAATACTTTCTTCATTTATTCCCTGATCTTCCATTTCTTTTATTTGGCTTTCTAGCCATGGTTTTAAATGATAAGGTGTTTTATACGGTGATTTTTTGATTGGAGGGCCCTTTGTGGATATCTTGTGCGTGATTAAGTGAGTTAATCCGTAATCCGGTTTGTGTCTTGCAAAAGTTCATTTAAAATCCCAAAAAATATTTTCCACCCTAGTTTTTACGTTTTCCAGTAAATGTTTTAAATCAAATTGTTGCAAAAAATCCGTTTTCGACATTCCATACTTTTCTTGTGTCTGGCGGTTTGTGGTTGCGGTTTTAATGAGGATAAATGTTCGTGGTTTGTGAAGTTTACGCTTAATTCTGGACTATTTAGAGATTTTATTTCCGAATTTGAAATCTTTTCCACTGATCCAAGTTCTATCTGGTTCAGTTTTATTTTATTATTACTTAGATTTGATAGTTTTAAGTATGTTATACCATTTTCAATTTTTATAACTTGATTTTCCACGAAAATCATTGGGTATTCTTTTATGGTGTATCCTCCTCCTATCATGGCATCCATTGTTTTAACCTTTCCTTCTTTTGCATTTAATGTCGCTAGAACTTGAGCTGTCGTTCCCCCTTCTATGGTAATTTTTCCGCTTATTTTTAGGTTATAATTCGAATCGTCACTTTCGTTATCTGTTGTTACGCAAATTTGCCTATTATTTTCATTTGCCTGGTTTATGGTTATTGTATCGGATATGGGTTCCCATACGATCCCAAATTTTCTGATGGCATCTAATCCTAGAATACAAGGAAATGGTAGCTGCTTGCATATTATTACTGTTACTATTATTTCTTTATCCCCTGTGCTAAATTTCAATGGACATTCTCCCAAAATTGTCAGCCTGTGCCCTGTCACTGATGTCAGAGTATTCTGGCATCTGCTTATGCGATTTTTGACACTAGGAGGAAACCTCTTAAAAACTTCCTCTCGAATTAATGATTTAGGTGCACCTGTATCTAGTAAACATGGTAAATTTTGAAAACACTCAATTTTAAAACAACGCAGAATTGGTAGATTATTATTATTTGCATTTGTATCACCACATTCTAAACTATATAGGGGTCTTTGTAAGGAAACAGCTCTCACGACCCTTACAGGCTGGTTTCTCCGTTTAAATGCCCACTGTTTGGCCAAAAGTTTCTGGGATTATCCCAGTCTTCTTCAGCGTTGCTACTTTGACCCTGGGTATTGTTAACCGTTTGCCTCCTAGGCCTAAATTCAGGAATATTATTAGGTGTTTGCCAAGTATTATTTGTTCCCTGCCTTCCTAAATTTCTGCCCCCCTGCGTTCTGTACTGGTGGTTTGTCTTGTACGCCTGGCCTTCTTTGCGTATTCTATGCCAGCAATATGCTGCATAGTGGTTTGGTTTGCTACAATAATAGCAATAAAATTTTCTCTTAAATTATTTGTTTGTTTCCTGGTTACTTCTAAATGTTTTTGATCTTTCATTGTTGGTTCCCCAACTATCTGTCTTTGGCGGGGGAGGGTGCCCATATTTTCTATAGTTATTAGCTGCTAATCTCTCAAGGTCGTGGAATCTGTCAGCTATTTCCCTCGACGGCGACCCTCGGCCTCCGTCGCGCCTTTTTGGTTCACGATTTGGCTCCTCAAAGTTCACCCGTTTCTGTCCCCTTTCATATTTTATACTTTCTTGTGCTCCTGTGTTATTTATTGACATCTGATCAAACTTTTTCATAGCTTCGTCAATTTTCACCTCTGTTTCGACTAGTATTATAGCCAGCTCTAAATTTTCAGGTTTCTGCGATAATATTAGTGTTAATAACTTTTTTGGTAACCCTTGGGTAAAAGTAAGTAGTTGTACTTTCTGTACTGTCTCGTCATTTCCGCCTTTCTCTAATTGTAAGCATGCGGATCTACAAATTTTGTCTGCATATTCCCTGATACTAGTTGAGGTATTGAATGTGACTACCTCTGTTCTTAGCCTCTCGGAGATGCTTGTCTCTATGAATTTTGTTTTAAAAGATTCAATTAGTACTGATGTCCTTGGGCTCTTTTCCCTTAATTGTCTCAAAATATTTAACAGCACTTCCCTTTAATCTGGCTGTAACGCATTGCTCTTTGACCTTATCCTCAAACGCTTCAGTTAGTTCGTCGAAAATTTTTAATTTTTCGATAAACTCATCTACGTCTGAATTTCCCGCGTATTCTGGTATAATTTTTGCAATTTCAAGTATTGTTGATAGGGAAGTCATTTTGTTCCTCTGGTAAAGCCATTTTATTTCAATCTACTATTTTTATCTAGCCCTCTCGACCCATTTTTTCCAGCGACCACCAGTTGTTGTGAAGTGTATTTTATGGTATTTGGGTATTTTAGTCGTAGATGCCTTTATTCTCCCTTTATAGGGGAGATAAACTCTGGCCCTAAGGTAATTAAACTTTGTTAGCGTGCCTTAGGCTATGACCGAACTAATGAGGTGTACCGACTGGGTATGTTCGAGGGGCTAAAGGTAGATCGTAGAGAGGTTGTCTAAAATACAATACTTTTATTCAATTTACATATAATAATTACAGATATAGATATTCTACTGGGACAGGCTGTCCCAAGTAGACCACAAGTCTCAGAAACTACAATAATATATAATAAGATACAGACACTTACAATGATCCGACAAGATCCCAAGGTATTTCTAACGAGAAAACAAACGGGAGAGGTTCGCCCTGCAAGTCAAAAAGTCTGTCTTCAGTCTCAAAAATCGGGTATATATATATGAAAAACTAACCACGTCCTTCCGGTACATTGACGCATTTAGCCAGGAAATTGGTTATTGAGCAAGTTCCCTCCAAGCCCACACTTTCCACGATTTGTATCTTTATCTTAAAAAGTGGTATTTTGAAACTTTGTTTTTGCGTCTTAATATATTTTTACTCAATTAATAATTAAATAAATTAGAAAGCTTTACCACATAGATATCAATAATTGTAAATTGATTACTACCGCCATACTTTTCCAGTTTTTCTGCTTAAGAATTAAAATGTTTGAATGCAATTTAAATTTTGAACAAGATTTTAATATACTGTCAAAGTTTGCAATTAATAGCATTTTTGTTCAATAAGTCTTTGCTAATATTTCTGCTGCATTAATTTGGTTGGACAAAGTGGGGTGTTATTATTCATATGGATGGTAATTCTGTGCGACAATTTTTCGCTACTAGGTGTTCTCGGTGGATGAAGCAGTGAGTTAGGGTTACCATTTTCACGAGTAACAGTCGCTGAGCTTCTTAAAATATTGTCTGCCTAAATTAATAGTGGAAGTCAAGCCTACATTTTAGTTCTTCACTAAATAAAACAGATAAATCTCCTTGGACCCCTGTTTACGAATTGTGACCACCATTGTTTTTGTCAAGCCGACGTAAACTCTTGTTGAGTTTCCCATGGACCCCTGGGGGTCCACCTAGACCATTTTGGGAATTACTGATTTGGATCATCAGTTTTACAAACCAGACTAGATTTTAGGAACGTTTACTTAAAAGGCATGCAGACCGTGGAAGACTGGTGCGTAAGTAAGGGGGGGGGGTCTGCACCTACGCCCCCTTAAAATCCTCAATTTGTCCTAATTTCTATAAACCTCCTATCCAAATCGTCAAATAAATGTTTTTTGTTTCATCATTTGGGCTCCCTGAAAAGAAAATTCCTGCGTACAACCTTGGTGGGAGGTGCATAGAACGAGCAGCCTTCCACATCAACGCTGTTGGTGTGGTCCCCCTTTACTACCTTTAAGTCTAGCACCTCTGATTGCTATTGATTAAACGTATGTACATAAAAAAGAATTAATATGGTAATGAAGTATAAAATTTAACTCCAAGTTGTTAATTGGATACTTTCTTGTTCAAATGTTAGCTAATTAAGATCTACAAACATTCGGCGTAAAACCTGTCCAAATACGGGTAGGGAGTCTCTTTTTACTCCATTTTTGTCCAACTCAGACAGGCAATTAACTTGGGTAATGAAATGTATTCTAGCTTATGCTAGTCACAGTACTGGTATATTCCCGTAGATGGTAATAGGTATCTGGCAGAAATAGCGAAACTGAGAACTAGCAACTTTCTTTAGCATAAATTTGAAGTGAAGCATAAATCTATATGCTCTTTAATAGCTTAACAAGACTTTGATAGCTTCTAATTGTTAAGTAAGGACAAGGGTTGGTTTGTAATTCTAAAATAGCTCATAAATTGGCTGGTAGTTTAAGTAAAGTATAGCTCTATCTATTAGTGAAGTGCGTAGCCACTTTTGTTTTGGAGTGGCTCCCATATGCAATGAGCAGAATCCGTTTCACTGATCAAAAGGGGAATCCCTTGAGGAAAATTTCAAATCAATAACCAGAGGTTTTTGCACCTTTTTTTTCTTTTCAGGCTCATCGCTTGTCTTTGTTGTTGTGATTTTCTGCTTTTGTTAGTTTTTATTTTTACCATCATTTTTGCAGTTTTGCTTTTTCTTCTTTTTGTCTCCGTTTCTTCTGCTGCTATCTTTTAACTATTTTATTTAACAAGATTATATAATGTGTGAAAGATAAATTATTATTTTATTAAAAATGATTGGACAAGTTCTTTACTGCTCGGGTGGCCGTTGAACCAGAGTTTTTTTTTGTTGTTTTTTTCTTGTCCTTTTGGCATAACATATTTCTCTCTCTAGGCCTAATAGGCAGATATATTTATTTTGCATATAACAGTAATATAATTACGCCACAATCTACAAATCCCCACAAAGGCTCCAGGACCTGTAGGAGGGGAATTATGAAAAAGATCACATAACATTAAACATTTGAACTCTTAACATGTAAAGCATTTGCTTCAGAAAAACGGAAAGGAAAAATAAAAAAATAAATTATAATATATATATATATATATATATATATATATATATATATATATATATATATATATATATATATATATATCATATATATATATATATATATATATATATATATATATATATATATATATATATATATATAACAAGGAGAGTTCATTGAATAAGCTATATCAAACTGCAATAAATCACAACATCTATAAATATAATAATAATGATAAAAATGGATAGCACTATATACGTCAAGGAAAAATTAACCATATGGAAAAAAAAATTATGAGTCTTTCGAAGGTGCCAAACCAGTGGCATTCTCGAGCTGAATTGGGAAGGGTGTTCCATGTCAAATGACACGCAACAAAAGGATTACAATCGCATCTTATTGTTGGTGCATACGGAATTTGGATATTTAGAGAACTACGAAGCTGATAATTTGACCGATCAGATACAAAAGAAGATATAAATCTAAGGGACCTAGGAATATCACCATGGAGCTGAAGAAAAGCGAAAGACGCATAGGAAAGAATAAAAAGTTTTTCAGTATCAAGTAACGGTTTAGTTGCCGAACGATTTACGTCCTGCAAATAAATAATACTAATGAGATAATACTCATTAGTATTATTTATTTGCATTAAATACAGAAAATGAAGTTAAGGACCGTTACCTTCAAAATCGAAACTTACAACGAGTAGCAGTTCAAACGGGAAGTGACCACAGCTCAAGTCTTTTCCAACTATAAAGGCTACGATGATATATTTAATGGAAAGAATAAACACTTCGAACCATTCTAGCATTTGCTCCAAGTCTGGGATTAATTGGAGGACCCCATTTAACTAAAGAGCAAAATAAAATGCGGCATTTGGTGGAATGGGTGATGAGCTCCCTCTATTTAGAATTTGTGCTCACTCTATATTGTCACTAAGAACATTTCCATTTTATATCTACTCTTCTAGTTTCCTGGACCCCAAAAAACAAATTGCAAATTAAGAAAATAGGGATCTTATCCATTCAGCTGTCCAAAATAAAAAAAAAATCTGTAGGCTCAGTCGACCCAACTCTAAATGGGCACCTGGAGAAATTTGGGAAAGGTAAACAGGAATGGTGTGCGAAAGCACGGGATGGCTGGCACCTACCTCGTAATTCCTGGATGAAGGACCATGAAACGCAGATCAGCGCCGCCAGTAGGGACTGTAAAGTCCAATGCCGTATTCTTTACTTTAATTTACTTACCTTTTGAAGCATTTATAGATAGAAAATTGCTTATTATCTGTGTAAAATATATGAATATGTAGATTTATAAAAAAAAATCCAAAAACACTTATTTCCCTCCTAAATTTGTTCTACGAAAGAGGAAGTCAAGTCGAAAGTGTTTTATTCTTGAAAATAGAAATGGTACTTAATGTCTTTTGTAAGCAAATACCCGTCGACAGACTATTCGGTTGTTAACTACTGTTTTTCAAAAAGCTATTATAAATATTTTCAAGTGCAAACCAAACCCTTTTTTCGTTTGCTGTTCTTTGACCTCAAGGTAATATCCGTTCGTTAGTTACCAGTGGTTATAAAGAGAATGGAACATGGATAATTAGTTGCGTAGGCAACATGAAGTGTTGCATCGACTTTCGGTGGGACTATACAACCAGTGTTGCGAGAGCAACACTTCAATTGTATTTCTTTGTTCCGTAGCCTTCTTCACAATGTCTAGATCAGCATCTCCTTCAGAGTGGTATACATCGCAACCGCTGGCTACCAGAGCGTGCTCTAGTTAATAGCCCCTGTAAGCTTCTGAAACGGTGGGTCATAAGACAAAATGTTTTTTTTTCAAGCAAACTGACGAAACGTTCATTAAAGACAATCTCCATGATTAAAATCGCCTCTATTGTTTATTTCCTGACACTTAATCAATATTGTTAATACTATTTTTATATGTACCATGTATACAAGCTTATGATGAGTTACTTTGCTACTAGAAATAAAACCTATACATTTCTTTCCAGATTACAAACGATTAAAGGTATTTGGTTGCGGAAAGAAATTTTTGTCTTGCCTCAAATGTATATCAACAACCAGTAACATGTATTTAGCAACAACCCTTCTCCCCCGTTTTTGAACATGTAGCGCGAACATGTTACAACTTACTCAGAGATTAAAAGCAGATGTTTCTTAACCTCAAATAGATATTGGAAACCAATAATACGAGGCAATTCAGAAACTAACCTCCGGTTGATTGAAAAAAATACACCAAGTTAAGTAAAAATATTTTAATATATACATGTTACAACTACATCTTTGCACTATTTTTCGACATAGTCTCCATAACGATTGAGGCACTTATCGTATCTCTTCACAAGCTTTGAAATTGCTTCTGCATAAAATCACCCGCTTGTGCCTTGAGCTAGCCTGTGACCGCATCTTTGAGCTCTTCGTCGTCATCAAACCGCTGGGACCCGAGCCATTTCTTCATATGCATGAAGAGGTGATAATCGCTTGGCGCCAGATCTGGGCTGTAAGGTGGATGGTTGAAAACGTCCCACTTGAAGGACTCAAGAAGGGCTGTTGTTCTGCGAGCAGAGTGAGGACGGGCGTTATCGTGGAAAAAAACGATACCAGAAGTCAGCATACCACGGCGTTTGTTCTGTATAGCCCGTCGTAATGTTTTTAGTGTTTCACAGTACACGTCTTGATTAATGGTCATCCCACGTTCCATGAATTCAACCACCAACACCCCTTTGGCATCCCAAAACACCGTTGCCATCAGTTTTCTGGCAGAAAAATCTTGCCGGGCTTTTTTTGGTTTGGTAGGCGAATCTGAATGTGCCCACATCTTTGACTGTTCTTTTGTCTCAGGGTTCACGTACTTAATCCAGGTTTCGTCACCGGTCACGATTCTGTTTAACAATGGTTCTCCTTCGTCCTCATAACGTGACAGAAAGTCTAATGCAGAGGCTATTCTTTGAGTTTTGTGGTGGTCGGTAAGAATTTTGGGCACCCATCGTGCATAGAACTTACGGTAACCCAATCTTGCTGTCACTATCTCGTACAAAAGAGTCTTAGAAATCTGTGGAAAATCAGTAGACAACTCCGCCATTGTGAAACGTCGATTTTCACGAACTTTTGCATCAACTGTCTGAACGAGTTCGTCAGTCACCAAGGATGGTCTACTACTCCTCTCTTCATCATGAACGTTTTCTCGTCCACTTTTAAATAAACGTACCCATTCACGGACAACTCCTTCACTCATAACTTTTGGTCCGTACACGGCACAAAGCTCACGATGAATAGCTGCTGCAGAGTATCCTTTGGCTGTAAAAAACCTTATAACAGCACGCACTTCACATTTGGCGGGATTTTCTATTGCAGCACACATTTCAAACTACCACAATAACTAAACTAGCGCAAGTTCGATGTTCACTCGACTACGGCTTGATGCCGACTGACCTGCTGAGCGCGTGAATGCACAGATGGCGCGCTACTCCCCCCACTACACGCACTGTGACCAATTGGAGGTTAGTTTCTGAATTGCCCTCGTAGATACACCAAGCATCTAAAGTTCAAAACGTATCATTGCCAAATTCGACCAGGGTCTAACAGCCTATTGTCAAACCTAAACATAAGTCACATAAGCATCTTGTTTTATTCGTTTGATGATTAGAAAATTTAGTTTTGAAAGCGATTTTTTCCTAACTTCAAATGCATACCATAAGTAAATAATGAGCACTTAGCACAAGTATTTAATAGTACAGTAATAATACGGAAAAAAAATGCCCGAACCAGGACCACAGTGATAATGTAATGCTTTCTTCACCATCCGGGCCAGAAAAAAGCGCTGAACAACATATCCAAAATCTCCATCTCTAACCCGTTGCGAAGTTTGTTTTTTTCGCTATTTTTGTTACATGAATTTTTATTTTTCATGAAAAAATGAAGTGTCACGAAATGAGTAGTTGATACGTCTATCTGTATCAGAATTGAGATTTGAAACCGTTTCTGACGTTATTTTTTCTTATAAACATCAAATAAAATGAAAAAATCCATTTTAAGTAAAAAAAAAGCATAATTTCGCTATTTTTGGCAAAAAAACTAAGTGATAACCATGATATCTTTTATTTGTGCATGTGTGTTTTTTTGTCCGTTCGTTTGTCTTTTTTCAGTATACATCCAGATCTTTTCAAGCTAGCGCGATTGCATTCACACACGTTCTCAACGCCATCTTGTGGCAACCGAGCTGCAGTCTTATGCAAATAGAAAGTTATCTCCACTCCGGATCGTACAAAGAATCTCATTCAGGTTTGTAGTTTATTGATATGAATGCTAGGGTAGGTTCTTTCTTACCGAACTTGTACATAAGCTGAATTACATAGCCTTAATCAGGACATGGCCTGCATCAACAAAACTTCTTCTCTGCATACTCCCCTTCATAAACCATTTTGCTTATCTGTGCCATCTACTGGTGCAGGTATAAGCAGTTGAAATATACATTTCCCTGCGTTTAAAGCGTATTAATTTGAAATAAAACAAAGTTTTTCCGAGGGAAGTAAAGAGCGAAATTGAAACTTAAAACGGACAAAAATTATTACTTCACAGCCTATTTAATATATATTAATATAACTAGTACAAATAAACCAACTAATTATGTTTCCCTATGCTTTTATGATTATACAAAACTAGCACTGATTATACTAAATCTTGTTTCATGTCTCAACGAGGTTTGAACAAAACGGGCCAATTTGACACAACTAACAATGGGTTTTATTCTGATGATGGGGGAGGTATGGCACAAATAAGATTCGTGTAGCACTGCTCTTCCTGTTGACGAATCTTTGCAATCTATAATATTTTTTCTTACAGATGGAGGACCCCCCGGACGTTTTATGCCCTTTCTGTGAAAGCCCAATAGACATAGCCGAAGCAGCGGTATTGACCGAGAAAGGAGCCAACGCAATCAACGAAGCAAATGAAAAGAGAGGTGGTGATGTTTGTTTTCAGCCAGGAGGACGAGTGCATGTTGCCTGCCGTAAAGCCTTCACTGACAAGAGAGGTTTGTCGAAAGTCGAGAATGAAAAACGACAGGCTGCACTAGAAAAGACTAAAGCCGACAAAGCGTTACTACGGTCCAGAACCCCCAGCTTTAACTTTCGAGAGTGTTGCTTGTTTTGTGGGACAAAGATAGACCTCCGAGTCACTCATAGGAAGGGTCATGAGTGGTACACGGTACGAAGCCAAGACTTTGAAGAAAAAACGAAGGCCGTCTGCAAAAGCCACGAGGACGAATGGTGAAACCATGTCTATCGTCGAATATGTGCTGTGTCAGACCTCCGTGCGGTAGATGCCATTTACCACACAGCCTGTGCTTCTATGTTTCGTGGTAACAGAGGCATTCCTGCAAGAGGCAAAACACATGAACATGGTGAGATCTTAATGGTTACAGAGCCGGAGAAAAAAAGATTCAAAAAGAGGAGACCGGATGTCCATATAAAGCAGGAAGCTTTTTTGAAAGTGGCTGCTTTTTTCGAAGAAAACGACAAAGAACAAATGACAATCAACTATCTAGTCAGTAAGATGGACGAGTACCTGGACGACGCCAACGTTGAACCCTATTGCAATAAGTACATGAAAAGGAAGCTCATCGAGTGCTTCAAAGATCAACTAGTTTTTGCCACTATTGATGGTAAGGCCGATGTAGTATCTTTTAGAGAAAAGGCATCCGAGATACTGAACAATTTTATTACCTAGACAAAGGAAATGATGAAGAAAGTGAAAAACTAAAGCCCATTAAAGCAGCAGCGAAAATGATAAAGAGTGATATTAAAGGATTACCGGCACAGAAGGAATCGTGCGCCACTGCGCAGGAACTTTATCTGAACGGGAACTTGAAGACTCCTCACCTTATAGCCTCAAGGTACTTCTGGAGGAGCTGTTTGTTGGTACTAAAGTGTCATTCAAAGTCCTTGCCATCGGCGGCTCCATTGTTCAAGCAGTTCGTCCACGCGCAGTCAACTGCCCTCTTCAACTTGGTTTAGCGGTTCAGCTAGATCACCATTTCAAATCAAAGTTCTTAATCGACACTTTGCACAGTCATGGGTTCTGCTCACCATACTCCGAAGTTCAAAGGTTCAAGCGTTGTGCAGCAGTAGATTAAGGATTCAGTCTTGACGGTGTTACATCTGAACACGTGGTGCAACATATAGCTGATAATGCAGATCACGATATATGCACAATTGACGGAAAGGGCACTTTCCACGGTATGGCGATTTTAGCATCTGTCACTCCCCCTCTGAAAAACAGAGTGACACCAATCCCAAGAGGGAGTATTTCTCTAGACGCCGTGATGCTCAAAGGTCGAGTCCCTATTTACCCTTTTCGGATAAGTGAAGCGGTTTTTTCTCAGATTCGGTACGAGAAAATATCACAGACCATTGTGAATGATCCATTCGCATTCCTTGACCAGCTCTGGTTGTCATCGTGGTTTTTCAAGACCCCAAGACCAAACTGGAATGGTTTTATGCAATCGGTTTTCTCGCACTCGCTGGACGAAGATGCACAAACCCCTTGCGACAAGGCAAGTATCATTTTTTTTTGCCCATGATCGATCTGCCTTCTAGCAATGAGTCATGCCTATACTCAACCCCGTGCTTCATTGCTTGTCAGGGGAGGCAATACGGATTTACGCCAGTCGTCACATTCGATCAGCCACTTTGGTGGAAGGCAATGAAGATTATCAAGTCCGACGTGTCAAATGAGCTGGATAATGTTATCATCAAACTCGGAGGCTTTCGCTTGATGATGAGCTTCGTCGGATGCATAGGGCACCTGATGCAAAACAGTTGGCTCAAAGAAATATAGGAAATAGTATATGCACTGGCAACGTTACCACATATACTCTCTGAGAAAGCGATTACTAGAGCTATTGGAGCTCACATTCTCGTGAGCTCGGCTCTCTACGCTCACCTCTTAGGAAAAGATGTGGGAACTTTGGATACTTTCGGCCTTATGAAACTCTTCAACGACACCCTTGAGGGAAAAATGTTCCCCAGAGACCTTGACGAAGCACCAGAGCTGATACTACTGGAAAGTATTATCAAACAGAAGATTGAAGACCTACGTGATCACCGAACAGCAAAGCTCTGGCTGCAGTACCTTGACATGGTTGAAAAGCTTCTCAAGTTTATACGTGCCGAGAGACTGGGCCTATGGGGCCTGCATTTGCAGGTTGCAGCAGAAATGCTTTCCTACCTAGCCACATCTGGGCACAACCTTTACGTGAAATCTGTCTGGTTATACATCCAAGAGATGACTAAACTTTCCAGTCGTCACCCAAAAATGTTTCAGATGTTCAGTGAGCAAGGACACACGATTAGAAGGTCAGGTCGGCGCTGGGCCGGCCTCTCAGCAGACTTAGTTATTGAACAAAAGTGCATGCGAAGCCTAAAAACATCGGGAGGACTCACTGGTGGTGGTGGTATGACTGAAGAACAGAGAGCGATTTGGGTCCTATCAAGGCTGGCATGTCTTGAGGTCAACCTGTTGATGCAGAACCTGACGAATATTGGGTACTCTACAAGCGAGCAGCATCGTGACTTGAGTCTGAACAGATAAACCCGTGACTGTGAAGATACCGCGAAGTTGGTAGATTTCTTCCAAGTGTCATCCCCATTCAAAGGCAATGTAGAACTGGGAAACGTTGCAAATGGAGTAACTTCATATCCAGGGGTGAATGTTGACAAAGCCGAATCTGCTGGAAAGAAAATCATAGACAAGATGTCAGAAAAGACCTTGAAAGAACACGTCTTTAAAAAGAAAGACCAAGTGACTCTGATGACCACAAAAAAGTCTAGCTCTTCCGAGGTGGCGCGCATCGACCTGGCGCTACTTTTTCAGAGGTTCATTATCGTTGCCCAGAGGTCTAGTCTCAAGGAAGATTATTTCAAGTTTGAGCTCTGTACCATTCCTCCTGCTCTTTTCGAAAGAAATACAGATTCATGCGAAAGGCCAACAAGCCCGAGCTAGCAAAAGCAGTCTACCAGTCATGTGGGTTTGATGCTCAGTCCCCAAGACCGGTGGGAATTACTAGCTTCGTCTTAGACGGGGGCGCCCTTCTCCATCGGATCTCGTGGAAGGCCGCTTCAACATACGGGGTATCATGTCTTCGTACATTCATTACGTCGAAAAAAAAGTATCCCCGTGCAGTTGTCGTTTTCGACGGATACGACGGTGGTCCGTCAATCAAAGACGCAACCCATTTGCGTCGAGCTGGACCTTTAGGCCACGAAATTTTATTTACCGAAGACATGAATCTTTACATGAAGAAAGAGGAGTTTCTTTCATGCAAGGAGAACAAATCGCGTGTTCTGAAGATTCTTGGAAACGCTCTGGTAGCCAGCGGTTGCAATGTATACCACTCTGAAGGAGATGCTGATCTAGACATAGTGAAGAAGGCTACGGAAACTGCACTCCATAGCGACGCCATTGTGGTTGCTGATGACACGGACGTTCTCGTCCTCCTCATCTGTCATGTAGACACGAGTTCAAATCGAGTTTACTTCTCGCCAGGATCGAAATTCAGAAGTGAATGCTCAGCTTGGGATGTTTGTCAGATAAAAGACAAGCTAGGATCATAAGTTTGCCAGCTGATGCCATTCTGTCACGCCATACTGGGTTGCGACACGACTTCGCACCTTTATGGCATCGGAAAAGGAAAAGCTCTTCAGCTATTGTGTTCCAGCTCGAGTTTCAGAGACGCCGGTATCCTGTTTATCAAAAAATCTGCATCTCATGATGAGATAGCTGCGGCTGGAGAGAAAGCTTTGCTGATACTCTACAACTGCCAGGATCTGCCAAGTCTCGACACTGCCAAGAACCAAGTTTTCCAGAGGAAAGTCAATACTGCCACCTCATTCGTACACCCACAAGAGCTGCCTCCGACTATGATGACAGCGAAGCATCATTCGTTCCGAGTCTACAGCCAGGTTCAGATTTGGCTACGGAACACGGTTGACCCCCTAAGCTGGGGATGGAATCTTCAAGGCAACGAAATTTTAGAGCCAAAATGACAGATCTCCCCGCTGCTCCTCCTCATCTTCTAAACACAGTGAAGTGTTCTTGCCGAGCTGATGGGTGCGCCAGTGAGAGATGCTCCTGCAAGAAAAATCGCCTGGAATGCACCATAGCTTGTCGAGTATGTAGAGGAGTTTCGTGCAACAACGCGAATTGTCAAGGAGATTAATTTTCTGAGGATGAGCTTTAAGCCTGTGATTTAATTTTCCCTGTGATTTTTGTTCCTTTGATCAATCAGATGTGCAATTTTCTTACGTTTTATTACAAATAATTTTTACCACGTCGTTTCTTATGGTGATGAAGGTGGATGGATTTTGATCTCAAATACCTGCGAAGAGCAAGATTTTTGGGGGAAGGGTGGGGAAGATGGATATTAAAAAGATCTTGAAGTATCTCAGAAAGCCAAGTTTGTCAACTCAAAACTGATCTAGAAACTTCTATCGAACGCTTGTTTTTTTACCTAAAACGTTAAAATTTGTTCATTTTTGTTCAAAAAAGAGTATTTCTGATTTATTTTTTGACATTTCGGAGAAACTAGCATCTGATATCGTTTCAGCTTTTAAATCTGATACAGAAAGACATATCAAACACCAGTTTCATGATATTTCATTTTTTTTCCAAAAAAAAATAAAAAATTAATAAACGAAAACGGCGAAAAAAAACAAATTTCACAGCGAGTTAGAGATGGGGATTTTGGATATGTTGTTCAGCGATTTTTTCTGGTCTGAATACTGAAGAAAGCATTGCTTTATCACTTTGTTCTTGGTCAAACTTTATTATTCCTGCACTATAATCTGTGTCCCTGAAGATGAGCGAACTGTACACTCCTTTACAAGTCGTTCATGATAGAAAGGAAGTGAAAGAGATGGAAACAAAGCTTTATTAGCCTCAAGTGCATATGAGATAAACTGGCAGTGCAAACCCCTCTCTAAAAAGAAAACCTTGGTTTAGCAGCCGATTACTACTTGTCTTTCACTTGTCTATCACTTTGGCTCTTTATTCTTTTTTTAGATATATATATTAATGTTGAAGTTAATAACCCTTTGAATCTTTTTAACGAATCCCTTGAATGAAACAGAATATTTGTCTATTGGCCGTAATACTACTAGAAAGTATAACTAGTGCAGCTAAGGCGGGAAGGGAGTTGTTAATTTATTCGGTGCGGAATTAAGACAAACAGGGTTGTGTTTCCCTCCCCCCCCCCTTATATGACTTTTTCTTTTAAATTTTGTCCTTGAGAACACAGCAAAGGCTTGTGGCAGAACATGGTATTGAATCGTTACCGATACGAATGAATTTTTTGACGTTTTCAGACTTCAAGGTGTTGTTTGCGCTAAGGAAATCTTGTTGAAAATGAACAAAAGCTTCTAGTTCATTCACTGCAAAAAATTTGAAAATTTTTTTGGTTGGAATTTTTTTTAGGATACCCTGAGAAAATTTTGCTTTCGATGAGAAATCTTGCCGTCAAATTTGAGCCTAATATAGTCATTTCAATAAACGCGCTTAAAAGGGATTGGTGACAATTCTGAACATAGTCAACATCTACAGTGGTATTTGCCGTCTTATTTCCCGTTTATTTGGATTACAATAACATTTTATATCATTTCACTTAGTAGCGTAGTTTACATTGAAAGTCGTTTCCTCCCCTTAGGTCAATGGAAAACAATGGAAAAGCTTGAAAATTAATGTTAAGGGAACAAGTTTCGGAAAATGGGAATAGATGAACTTCCCTTATACAGATAGCATATTTGTCCGAGAAGGCGGTTGCAGTGAAGATGTAGAATTCAGAATAGTGAAGGATATCGTTTCACAATGGGAAAAGGTCCGGAAAAATAAGGATCTAAGTCTTAGAACTAAGATTAGGATAATAGAACCCGTGGTAATTATAGTTGACATGCACAGTTTTGAAATATGTTTCTTAGAGAAATTGTCTGAAGAAAGTTGTAGGTATTTTTGAAAGTTGTAGGCACAGTTTATAGAATTAGCAGTATGATCATTCTCTATCTCTCCCATTATAAAAACCCGGACAGGGGTGCGAGTGCTCCGGAGAACGTTTTTGCAGATAGAAACATAGGCGTTATCAGATCTTTTCGCGGGTAGACAAGTCAGATTTCTCTTGGACGCGAAACTTGGCTTCAACGTTGGAACACTAATTTTGAAGAAACTAATTTTAAATTAATTTATTCCAATACATACATGAAAATCGGTAGTTAGTAGTGTAATGTTATTATTAGATGTTTTTAGGAATTAAAAATAGGTTTCGAAGTCTCAAGTTGGTTTCAAAGGCATTTTGAGAAAGTTTCTGCCCAAATACGTGTTCCAGGGTAATTGGACCGCTAATGGCAGATCAAATGAGAGGAGTTATTTGTACGCGCCGATATAAATACAAATATATATATATATAAATATATATATATATATATATATATATATATATATATATATATATATATATATATATATATATATATATATATATTATATATATATATATATATAATATATATATATATATATACATATATATTTGAAAAAAAACTACGTTTTCTAAAGAGTTAAAGAGGCTGAGTTACAAGGTCGAACCTTAAAACGTACAGGGATTAGGAGGCACAGTTGGGGGGCTGCCGCCCCCCAAACCCCCCGCTTTCGCAGCCTTTAAATAAAAAAAAAAAAATTTAAACTGAAAGTAAGGAGCGACATTAAATCTTAAAACGAACAGAAATTATTCCGTATATGAAAGAGGCTGTGCCCTCCTCAACGCCTCGCTCTTTACGCTAAAGTTTGACTTTCTCACAACTCTTTTTTTAAACGATAAAAACTTTAGCGTAAAGAGCGAGGCGTTGAGGAGGGCACAGCCTCTTTCATATACGGAATAATTTCTGTTCGTTTTAAGATTTAATGTCGCTCCTTACTTTCAGTTTAAATTTTTTTTTTTTTATTTAAAGGCTGCGAAAGCGGGGGGTTTGGGGGGCGGCAGCCCCCCAACTGTGCCTCCTAATCCTGTACGTTTTAAGGTTCGACCTTGTAACTCAGCCTCTTTAACTCTTTAGAAAACGTAGTTTTTTTCAAATAATTTCTGCACGTTTTTGTACAGTGTATTACTTATTATTGCTTGACTAACTGTTAGCTGATCGTGTCAGGAGTTGAAGTTGGGGGGCTGCCGCCCCCCAAACCCCCCGCTCTTGAACATTCTTGTGTTAAGGCTTTTAATTCCTGAATACTCAAATCACGTCGTACAGGGTGCCTCCTAATCCCTGTACGTTTTAAGGTTCGAACTTGTGACTCAGCCTCTTTAACAGCCCCCCCAACTGTGCCTCCTAATCCCTGTACGTTTTAAGGGTTGACCTTGTAACTCAGCCTCTTTAACTCTTTAGAAAACGTAGTTTTTTTTCAAATAATACACATAAACAGGTTAGACATGCTTTGTTATGAAAATTGACGCGCAGATATTTTCATAACAAAGCATGTCTAACCTGTTTATGTGTATTATTTGAAAAAAACTAAGGTTTTTCGTAAATGTAAATTCGGGGGATAATTTTTCGGTCTGAAAATATCAAAAGGCCCTAACAGGTCGAATTCTGCTTCGAATGAGTCCTCATTCAACCGGATCCGTTGCCAACTGTGGCCTGTAGGCGTGGCTAAGAAAAAAAAAAGAATTGATGAATTTTAAGTGGCTATATTTGGTTTTTTGAAAACAGGGAAGGAGTTATCGGATTGAGCTGAAATTTCGAGGATAAGCTCCCGGGCCCTAGGAAAGCTTAACCTCTAAATTTCAGCCCAATCGGACAACGTTAAAGGGGGGCTGTGGTGGGAGGGTCCAAACTTCCGGCCCAGTTTACCCCATGAAGATAAAGTCGGAGGAGGATGAAATTTTGCAAGTTTCTTAGTTTGAGCTTGGGCTACAAAATGCGATTACCGCCGTCTCTCTGCGACCTCTAGGACCTGAAAATCGCATAACATTGTGGTGGGTCGCCTCTTTATAGAGGCACAAGTGTGCCTCCTTGAGGCACAAGTGTGCCTCCTTGATATATATATATATATATATATATATATATATATATTATATATATATATATATATATATATATATATATATATATATATATATATATATATATATATATATATATTATATATATATATATATATATATATATATATATATATATACTACGAAAACTTTACGAAAAGAAAGTTTTTTTTAAAGAATAGTAAAGGCCATATTAAACTTAAGATCAGTAGAAATAGAAGCCTACAATAATTCAAACTCAAAACGACCAGAAATTATTATTAAAGAATAAAAAAGGAAAGGAGAATAATTGGTATGGCGGTAACACTGCATATAAATTTATATGAATGTATATATAGTGGGCTGTAATAATGCAAAAGGTAAATATAACATTGGTTTAAGAATGGAAAGAAAGACAAGGAATAAATTTACGACGATAATCAAGTAAAAAATAAGTTTTATTTGAACAATGCCATAAAGCGATGACATTTGATTATGATGTTTGGTGCTTCGCATTGATATTTCAGTTTTAAAAGTTTTATTTTAAATAAATTTTAAAAAAATTTACCCCTTTGTTCAAAAAAAGAGATAATCAAATATTTAAACTACTAAAACTAAAATAATTACTTGCTAGTTTATTTTCCTTGATAGGTACGTCTCTCGATTCTTAAATTTTACTTCGTAATATGCACGTGTGCGCAAAAAAAATCTTATAAACTGTTCAAAGGGGAAGTCCTCGCAGCCGTTTCCCAATTCAGGTCTTTGCACTCAAGCCATATTCGATTGATTATGTTTGTCGGATCAACCTATTTTGCGCCCCCCCCCTAAAAAAATCCTGGATCCGCCCCTGAAAACCATCACACCTACCCCACCAGTTATTAGAAGAAGAAAAAATTCCTTATTTTCACAAATTTCATCAACCCCCCCGCCCCTTTTTTATAAAATCCTACATAGGCCGATCAGTTGAGTCCACGTAAATAATAGATTAAGTCATAATTTGTATATAAATTAATTCATACCTGTGAGATGGGACGTTTGCAAACCACTTGGCTGGCTCACCAAGTTTTTTTCTGCTTTCGCAATTACGAATAATGCACTTGGTAACCATTTCTCAGTGATTGACGATAACAGACTAATCCGCTAAAGCAGAAACAAGTGGGAGGAGCTTTTTGTTCGCACCGAGACCGAAGACCAGAAATTATCTGCGATAAGCTTACTGTCTATAAACTGTGGTTGTAGGTTACAAAAGAAAATTTGAGCGGATGTATATAAAACAAAAAACTGTATGAGGAATGCCGTTCAATGCCACTGTCTAGGCCTATATAAAAAAAAGAGAAGTAACTTAAAAGTTAATCCAGGTTTAAAAGATGACAGGTTGCCAAAAATTAAACCGGTACTTGTGTATTATAGCGACCGCATTTTTGTTCTTGATCTGTTGTAAAAACCGGTTTCTCTGTGTGCACTAGGAGATAATTAGCTTAGCCCAAATGAGATAAACTACTATGCAGATATATTTTAATTGAATATTTAATGTATAGAGTTGGTATTTTTGGTTAGGTTAGGTACTTAATATAACGCATTCTGGGCGGCCCGCCTTCCATAATTCTCTGTTGCAGTTTCCATAATTTTGTTACCAAAGTATCATATTTTCATCGTATTTGGGTACATTTCATTATGATTAACCTAACTTCCCTTCTTGAGTGGAGTCACTAATACATAAGTACCATTGAACCTGTCGGTAATTTAGCTAGGGTAAAACAAAACGCAGAAATGCCTGGAACGGGATTTGAAGAAATAATAGGAAAAGATTTAAATTAACTTTCGAGGAAGGGAGTAAAAACTGAAGCACTTAATAGAGTGGAGAAGGAACGTATGTAGCTGTGTTGACCTTAAGTGTCTTGATGGTGCAATGAGTTCTTAGTTCAGTTTATTATAAATTTTAAATTTCACTTTCTCAACACAATCGCAATCGAACTAACAAAAATTGAGAGATTCGGTTGATGAAAGTTTTCTTTGAATTGAGAAGCAATCATGTTGAGGAAACGCAAACTAAAAAAGAAAAGAAATAGACACTATATACAGCCTCCTCCTTCTTGCGTGTGGGGCTCATTCGATCTCACTAAATAAATATCATGAATCAAATTTGCTTTTAAAAAATGTAAGCCTACCCAGTGGGAGACAGAATCAGGATCTAGTACAATCACAAAAGATAAAGCAACAAATAAAAAATTGAAAGTAGTAACAGAAATTTGGACTTTACTATAAAAAATTTTAGTAAGGGAGGGAAAAAAGTCTATCTTAAACTTTCTTAGCGATGAATTTCTTTCAAGTTGCCCTAAATGAAAAGAGTCTCAAATTAGTCTCAGAGTCGTTAACTGAAGTCTCAAATTCTGTATTAGAGAACACCGTACCTGGGCACATGTTACACCACCCGAAAAATCAGACCGAATAGTCGGCGTAAAAGGGCATAATCAACAATCGCTTTTCTCCCAATCTCCCTTTATGTTAAAAAAGAGAATTAAAAAAATTACGCACAAAAATCAAGCAAGAAGCCAAACAAAGCTTAAGACACCACATAAAGGTTAAACTTAAGATTCGTTTCTTGCTTATAAATAACAAAAACGTTAAGTTACAGCAACATGAATTTATTAATGTTAAGTATTTAAAAGAAATCCGTACATAGATGCAAAGGCCCCAAATTAATATAAAAACGCAAAGCTCCTATGTGTAAACTATATCCTAAAATTAGATATAAAATTAGGAAATACATAAAACCTCCAGTCCAGGCTCAATCTGTCGGGGGTAAGTTAAACATTTTGCAACTTTTTAACTAACAATGAATTTATGTCAAATTCATTCTTTGAGCCTTATTAGATTATAAGCCACTAACGCAGGAATTTTTAGTGGGAGTCAAACAATGTAGGGGGAGGGGTCAAATTCGAAAACTCCAAAAGTGAAGAATATAAGAAAATGCTAGATAACCTTTAGATCTGGGAGCACTTGTACTCGATGTGCATGTGACCAAGGGATGTAGAGCCATGTGATCAGAGCCATAGTTTCAGTTGCTACTTGGTTTTCTAACAGAAACATATTGCGAGTGCGCGAATGCGGGGTCATGAAGCTTGTGTGGTTTTAGATCTGCGTAAAAAAATTTCAAAGGAGAGTATAGGACTTTTCGCTACTGTATATTACCTTTACTGTAGTATACGTCTCTGATCTCTCTTAGCTTGGACGATGTCATTTTGCTCAAGGAAACTAATAGTTATTATGCGTTGCAAAGCCCTTTTCTGGGATATCTTTATTTTCTCATTGTCTATGTCCTCTACAAGGCCCACGAATATGGAGTCTTCTTTTCTATAATAAGAAAAACCAATAAAATGTCATAAAAAATTCCATAATCAAGCCTTATCTTCAAAAATTTGCTCGGTAATTTCAAGATTACCATACAAATTAGTGCAAAATATTTAGTATAACATACACTAAATAATAACAAGCTACTCATGTCATGTAATTCGTGGGTACCTAAAATATTTGTCTACGACGCTTTAATCCTGCAAAAAAAGCGAGACTTCTGACTTTTTTTTACTGTTTGACATTGATCGCTAAAAAACAATTTTTTTTTTTTTTGAAGAAAAAGGCAGAATAAAATGTAACAAAACCGTTGTTGAGAAATACTGCATCAAATCTATAATTACATTCCTTGGATTAAATCCGTTGTGACAGAACAGTATTTATATCCTTACCTCTCTTAAAATTTGGTTGTCAGAACGTGATCAAGATGGTTATTAAACAATACTCTGATTGGAATACTATTCCAAAGCCGTAAAAAATATGTACGTACACGAACAAAAATATCATTAAATAGTAAAAATTGACATCAGCGATCAATAACAATTCTTTTTACGAACTATCTGATGTCATTGTTGAATAATGCTTCAGCACTTGAAATTAAATGTCTTTAACACCTGTTTTAATGACGAAGTAAAAAACGAAATGAACAATTAATATGGATTTATTAATTTTTTAGCTGCATTGCGCATTAGAAATACGACAATTCCAAAACTGTACCGTTCTTCGTAAAGCAGTTCAATCAACTTTATTTTTACGGCGGAGCAAATTTAAAGCTTGTGAGTATTTAGAAAGGAAGTGTTTTTTTGTTTATAAAGGGGGAGCAGGACTCGCACTATTTCGCTTAGGGATATGGATTCATTTTGGAAAGTATTCTACATACCATTATGTCAGTTAATCTTTGAACTAAAAGCCCTGAAGCATTTTTCTTCCCAAAAGGCCAGAAAACTGCGATAAGAGTATGAACGCAGCATGAGTCCTCATTAACTTCTTCGATTTCTTCTCAGGGACGTCGAGGAACCCTTTATGATACACAGTTCAGATGAGAGCATCGTATTGCTTGAACAAATTCTTGTTTGGTCTCTCTATACACACCTCTGCTAACATAAGACTAGTTTTATTTTGAATTTTAGTTATTTCAATCCCTTTATTAGAGTTCCAAGGAAAGAATGAACATTGATCTTTATTATCCCTTGAGAAACATTTCTTCATTTTAAGTTCTAAATATACTTCTGACTCCTTCGTAAAAAAAACTAAGAAAACAAGAAAGAACGATCAAACGATAATACATTTAATTTCGCATCGCAATTAACTTACAAAAAACATTGTAAAACATCAAAATAAGGAAAGAATACATTAAATTACACAAATAGTTAAGTTGTAATGCAAATAAATTGAAAATTAACTTAAAAGTTATAGATTGAAAAGCTAACTCTAATGTCTTTAAGATCTGTGATTAAAAAAGAAGTAACATCAGAACGTAAATTATTCTTCGCTAGATCTTCAAACACATTTAAAGTAAAGGCAGTTTAAAAAGGGGAAAGAATGTTACAATAATTATTAATAATAAATGGTAAACTCAGCAGTGATTGGGGAGATCGGGGTGAGGGTTAGCTTATTTAAGCTAAAACAAAGTTCTAATAATTCTAAAGTGAAGTTCCACGACATGAAACAAGCACGTTCAAAACGCGTTTAGGATCATACAAACTTAGTGAATTGGAAAAAAAAAAAAAAATCAAAATACCATCAAATTTTCCTGAAATATACTGCTAATCTTCATATTTTCTAACAGCTAAAATTTTAAGGGAACGTTTATGTTAGATGTTTATTTTTCAGGGAGGAGGGGGCCCCAAAAAGTGTATTTATATACCTCATTTTTTTATTACTGTATTTCTGACCCAAATAAATTTACCAAAGGAAAGCATTATCCCAAGCTTGTATCCAAAAGGGCCTTCATTCCCCTCATAATTTTAAGGAATTGCCGTCATACTTGCTGATTGCTAAAAGTGTAACTTATGTTTCGTTTTTTTTTTTATATTTTCTCTTTCTTCAAGTATCTTCCAGAGTAGTTTTATATGTGTTATAAAAACTGATTTCAATAAAATTACATTTATGTACTATTTATAACTTAAGAAACAGTATATAAAGCGATCTTAATCTATAACTATATGGTCTAACTATGTTTAAAAAATAACTACTTAGCAAAAAATAAGGTTAAAGAACACTGACAACATTGGTATTAATATATACCAATAATATATTAATATTGGTATTAATATATACACCGGAAGAGAAAAAATTTAATGAGTTACCAAGTCTTCTTTCTTCCAATATTGTATATCCTTTTCAAAAATTTACTATTAACCTAAATTTTTAAGAGTCCTGACAGGTTAGGTAAATCACCTCGTTTTTGGGTCACTAAACTACTTTAGCCTTATTTCTCTGATACACAACTCGATAATTCAACAATCAATTAGGTAACCATGTTATAAGAGAGTAATTTGACTATATTTGTTATTAAACCACCAATAAGAGAGTAATTTGACTATATTTGTTATTAAACTTCTAACTTTTCAGTCGCAAGGAGAAGAAAGTTTGATGATAGGCAAAAAAGGCGAAGGATAAGATCTTAACTCTTGTGTCAGGATTTAATCCGATTCGTCATCAGGGAAGTAAGGCCTTTGTACTTCAACTATCGAAAAACGTGTCAATTTTTAAACTAGTTATTGTCATAGACTACTTAATAGTTAAGTAGTTTCATACAAAGCGACCTTAGTTTATGACAACAATGTTTTAACTACATAGCATTAAAATAATTTCACTGAGAACTGAAAACACTGGTATCAATATATACACCGGTATCGGACATGAAACACAGCCTATATCATACACAGTAAAGCTACGTTTACGCCAAATGTTTGTCTATGAGAACTGGAGTATGGCATGACCATGTATTTCGGCATTGCAAATCTTTTTGATAACTTCACATGCATCTTCAGCAGGGAACACAGAGAATGGAGGTGGAATCACCTGAAGTGAAAAAGGGCTCGTGAGCTCAGATCAAAACAGTTGTAATATAGCACACCAATACAAGAGTTTTTAACCATTAATCAGGTCTGCAGGGAAAAGGTGAGACTCACAAGCTTCCTAGTAGCAAGCTAGATGTCTAAAAATTTATGAAAAAAGTGTGTTTCTTCGTATAGAAGACTATATTAGTACTTCCTTTACATAAATGTAATGAGATCAGAGTGCCGGGCACTTTTTCTTCTTTTTTTGTTTACAAAAAAAGCCCCGCTTGCACAAAATCAGTTCGTTCAATATATTGTACGGATAGACACGGACCAATACGTTCCACATCTGTGGGGCTGCAAAAATATATAGGCGTAATTTAACAATTCGAGCGACACGATACAGCAGTTCTTTGGTCACTGGAATCTTCTGCCCTAGAATATGGAGTCCGGCGCATTCCCCCACCCGAAAAAAAAGATTACCCATCGGAATATAGAACAGCCAAACGGAAATTAAGACAAACAAAACGAATGAAGAAAATTAGGGATTCTGGAATACTCTATTCATATTCTAAAACACATGTAAAATATATGGTGTAGAGCCAAACAGTTCGTGGTGACAAATTGTCAGTAAGGAACGATTCGGACCAAAAGTAACCAAAACTCTAAAAAAGGAATGCTGATAAAAAATAATACATCAAAAGAATTGGATTTTAATGCTGATTCCAAATATATATGCAATTCATTGAGTTTAATGTTCACTTCAAACGCTACGGGCCTGATAAAATTTGTCTAACTTTTGAAAATTTGGGAAAAGATCCTCATAAGAAAAGTAATTTTAATGAAGATCTCGCCATTACCTTTAGCACATTACAAAACTCTGCTGTGAAGGTTTTAAGCTCCTATCTACCAAAAAAAAAAAAAAAAAATACAACTTTACATTTTTAGTTAACACAAGTAAAGGTACTTCAGACTAGAAAGTGAAGATAGTGGCAAATACCCAATAGTTTTTTTTAACATGGTTTGATTACTTTTTATAAACTTCCTTTACTTAAGCTGCTGCTTCCTTATTTCGATGCTTGCTCTGTCAATTTCAAATTTGCTTTGATCTCAAGTGGTGAACTGGTATCATGTACTATAAATATCGGCAAGGGTGTCAAGTTTGGCACGAGGGGGGACGCGCCCTCCCCCAATGTTTTCAGCCAGTCAGATGAAACATTTGAGTCTGTAAAATAGTGATGCGAAGCGTCACTATTTGTGACGCTTGTACTTTCTCTTTGGTCATTCAATTTTGCACGTGGGGGGAATTTTCCAGGTTGGTGAATTTTTCACAGGGATTTCCCAAGGGATTGCGCCCAGTATCCTTGAATATATCTCTGAGACAAAAGTAAAGTTGTCACACCGGGATTCCACAGCATTTATCCGGTCATTACGAGAAGGAAATTTGATTCCTCCAATAGGAGGAATAGACTTGGAGCAGTTTGGCGTCCAATGAATACACTTGATGAGCAGAATCGGGCAAAGGAGAGCAATGTTTATAGCAAAAGGTTTAAGGTTTTAATGTCTAAGCTAAATTTTGTAAATGTCAAATGCATAAAATATTTGGTTACTATCAAACCAACAGGCAAGTGGGGTAGGGGAGATTCCCCTAAGATTGTGAAAATATGGCAAGGGATTTAAAAATCCGTGTCTTTACATGCCGGATTAGGGAGTATGTGTAACAGAGTAGGTGGTTTTAAAAGTTTTTTTTTTCGGACTATACAACTTAATTTGTTTTCCATACATGATTTTTGGCTTCTTCCGACTGTGGAAGGGCAGCAAATCCAGCTTTTTAGGGATGGGGGTACAGAAAATAACAATGTAAACCTTTGTTTATTTATATTGAATTATGTGTTGGAAGTCGGAGTTGGCCTAACGAACCGAAAGGTTCCTCGGCGCTTGTTTTTTATAAATTTTGTGTAAATAAAATTATACTCCTGGAAAAAAAAATTAAGAGATTTTTTTTTATTCCTTGTTCTTGTTTTTACCGCTTGACTAGCTATACATTTATATTTATTTTAAATTTCATTTTGATTTTGGATGGGTTACTGATGTTCAAATTTGCGTTAAATACTTTCAAATGCTCTGATGTTAATCGAAAAGAAAAGTAGGAAATAATTTAAATACTAAATATATTGAATATGAAAAAAATACTGGATGTCCTCGAATGGGGTGAGAGGAGATCATAAGAAAAAATTTAAAGGAAATAAGAAGTTCATGGGAGGGAGCGAAGACCGACGCTCTGAATAGGTGGAGTGAAGGAAGAGCGTTCAAAATTAATTTGGACCCAAGTAAATTACTTCTGAGATGAGTTGCTAGCAGTGGCATAAGTTAAGAAAAAAAAATGTAAATCCTGGGTAAGAGTAGCTACAAGTCTCAACTACTTTCATGTGTAAGTCAAAAGGCGCAAAACGTAGCTTTTTTTACTAGCTGGCTTGCCCTGACTATCAGTAGAAAAAGATAATAAAAAGTAGTGGCGTGCATCTAAAGCTACTCTAACTTGACACGAATATTATAAATCGATCGTAGCCTATAAATATAGGAAATAGTGAAAATGAATAATCAAAAAGAGCACCATCTTTTTTAGAAAAAATTAAAAAACTAAAAAGCTTGCTAACCAAGAGTACCATTTGTGACAGTACAATTTATTTTACGCAAAGATACAAATGTCTTTATAACTTTTTATAAAAAGGCTGTGTTTCAACACTTACAGATAAAAGACTTCAATAACAAAGCAAAATCTTCGATATAAAATGAAAAATAACAAAGGATGTTCGATTTTTTCCCTCATCGGAAACTGAAGAAAATCAACTTCTGTCATTTTTCCCTATTCAACAGGAGGAACAATGCAATGACGTGATTAGGATGTTCAATTCAGAGAAGATGGTTTTCCACAGACAATTATTATTTCTTTTCTATATGAACCGGACATGTCAACATCATTTTAGAAATGAGAATTTAATTGTCTTTCTTTCCCAATGAAAAACAAAGTTTTCAATTCCATGGTACGGTTCAACCTACAAGTCAATTGACCAAAAATTAATAATCTTTAAGAAAATAAGTTGTGCAACATTATTGCTCACGAGACATTACATTAGACTGGATACAGCTTAAAGATGGTCAATATTGAACTTACGTTCATGTTTTTATCAAATAAAGCAAAAGCAAGTTTTTTTTAGAGTAAAGAACAAAAATCGAACAAAAGTTATTTATATATTAGGAGGCGCCTTCTTAAGCTACAATTTGAAGGGTGCTTTCCTAAAAGTATTCTAGAATAAAACAAATATAGCTAGTTGGTAATTATGGGAGTTCATTTACTGATTGCATTTCAAAACATTTGAACTGAAATTGTATTGTTTAAAGCAATTGCTGGAGCTCCCCTGCTTTGGGAAAAACAGTTGCTAGATCAATATCTGCAACTGATATCCTTATTTTTAAAAAAAAGGCTGGATTAAGGAGCAAAATGGCTGAAACAAGGCAACACAAGCCATGAGGTTATCTCATATGATCATAGTCACCTTATCAAGCAAGATTCTAAATGTTGTCTGTAGAACTTATACATTGTGATCTCGGCTTGGCTTTGAGCTCAGATATCAAAACGACACGGTCCAAGTCGATGATGTCCGATGAAACCGGTCTCTGGATAGACTTCCATTCTTTTGGCAAACTGCACTACATTGTCAATTAAACCGTTCATTTCTTCCCCCGATGGTCTTTCAGAAGTTTCTACGTAGCTTCAAGCTTCTCAATTATATCGATGGTGTTTATATCCTCTTCTTTAAGTTTGTCTGTGGCAATCTTGGCCTTGCACATGATGTTTTTCATGAACATGAGGCAGACGACAAAACGAAACTGAGAATCCTCTTCGGAAGGCCGCAGGATTTTCTTTTATCTCTGTATAGGAGTTTTTCGTCCGTTTATTTCATCAAGAGCCAAGACTATTGCTTCAAAAGAAATAGCTACTGCTTGTATGAGTTGCAGCCCTTGCAGTCCACCGGGTCCGTAATAAGTTTTAGAAATCAAGGCTATTTTCAGTGGAAGAGAGGTTTTCTTTAAGGGCGGCAAAACATTTTGTAGATGAAGCAAAGAACATGAATATTTCCTCTAGAATATTGAATAGCTGTGCAATCAAGAGAGATGAAATACATTATAACTATGCTCTATAACGCTGTTTAGTCTGTGGGCCTAGCAGGGAAGATAAAGTAATAGGCAATTGAGAAGTTCCGACAATTTCTGCTAGGCTCCATTAAACATGGCGGACATTCACTTGCATAGTCATACCATAGTCATACGATCTAGGGGAATTTTTACAAAATGAAAAGCAAAGGAAAGAAAACTGGCTAGTTACTTCTCTTCTTGATCACACAAGGCAGCTTTGCGACTGCAAGCTTATCAGAATGTGAAGCACCAGGTGTCGTATCCGCAATCAAAGAATAAAATTTTGAATCCAAAACTTCATCAAGATTCTTCTCCCTAACTTGTGACAGAAACAAGTTTATGAACTGGTTTCGAGGGGTTTGTTTAGAAAGGTAACTGTGTGTGGTCTATACCAAGCTATAACCAAGCTCCATGGACAGGCAGATACCTCACTAGAAATCGAACAAACTGAACAAATTCGCTGTATTCAACTCTTCTAATGGCAATGCCCTCTTCTACTCTTCACCTCTTCTAATGGCAATGCCGTCTCGCTAGGGCTCATGCACATTCAAAAAAAATGTCAAATTTATCTGTTTGTCTATTCATCTCTGGCTTGTTGCAAAAACTTTGCTCAAGTGCCTTTATCAAGTAGGAATCCCCGGACCACTAGGGTAAAGTGAGTATACGAAACAGAAGGCCGTATCTTTCTCGATACTGTACTTCAAGTACTGGTAATTTTCAAACCAGCCAGGGTGAAAGCAAAATTGTTTCTTTTTATATTGACCTATCTGCTGGGAAGAGACTCGGTTTTAGTTGATTAGGACCGTGAATATTTCCTCTGGTTTTCGCTAGAGAATGGTTTCCTTATCCCTAAATCCTTACAGAATTCAGCTTGGCGAAAAATGAAAAAAAAAATCGCGTTGTGGCTTTGATTGGGGACCTCTTGCCCGATTTTTGACTCCGTTTGGTCATTTGTGTTGACTAATAGCATGAAGTATTCTATGGTTTGACTCTTAATGCTTATAAAACACCCATTCCGCAACAACCTGTCCACCAATAGCTCCCCCCCCCCCCTCAAGTCAAAAACTTCGATCCTCAAATCCCTTAACTCCACACATTTCCCACAAAATGCAGTAAATTTTCCTCCCCCTCTTCACACATGGAAAAACTGTAAGGTCCAATCTTCATTCTAACCCTTCCCAAATATCATATTCTTCCTCAAAGCGGAATAAAATTACCACTACAAGAAGTTACCCGTTTGATGTCATCCCTAGACATCCCGGATGTAAAACAAACCTCCTCCCCTATGTTTCTTTTACCCTAGAGAGGAGTACATATTTAATTTTGGCGTAGTATGTCAAAGCACATCTGAAATGTTTTTATCTGCCTCTATCTTCATCTACGATCATACCTCCAACTTAGGTTTAGCAGAAATTAACACTTGTCTCAGTTTCGTTGACTCAAAGTCAGAGACGCAACAGACAATGCTCCGAACGAGGTGTCTTTCTTTAATCGCAATGACTTACGATCAGAGTTTATTTTCAAGTTGCCAGAGTTTTCTGATATTTGCTTCCCACAGACTGAGCAACACAGATGTGCTCTCACACTACCAACGCAGCCAAAAACTTAACTCTCGACTTGAATGAACCATGCCAGCGTCTCCAAAACCACTCTTGTCCTGGTAAACAAGTTGTGGGTACACGACCAAATCTCAATTATCCTTTTCAAACGCTGGATCCAGTTTAACCTTGTTTTATAATGAAGCTTTTATCACTTTCTTCGATACACTTGCTTCGAAATGGTTTCGCTGGGCCCCTGTCATTTGAATTCTGGTTGCTTTTCCATTGTGTTTACGAATGTCATGCCTTCTTTTCCCCTCATTAAATAAAAAAAAAACAAGTTTTTTTTAACTGAGAGTAAGGAACGACGTTAAAACTTAAAACGAACAGAAATTATTCCGTATATGAAAGGGGCTGTCCCCTCCTCAATGCCTCGCTCTTTACGCTAACGTTTTTTATTGTTTAAAAGAAATAGAGTTGTGAGAAAGTCAAACTTTAGCGTAAAGAGCGAGGCGTTGAGGAGGGGACAGCCCCTTTCATTTACAGAATAATTTCTGTTCGTTTTAAGTTTTAACGTCGTTCCTTACTTTCAGTTAAAAAAAACTTGTTTTTTTTATTTAATTTTTGAACGTTTTTGAATTAATGCAGGTTTTGATTTTGGCTCACCGTAAATGAATAATTAAAACAAAATTTGCATATTAATTTTACTTTTATTTGGTTAAATGGCTTTCTCGAAACTTGTTTAATTTTATTTACGAACGTTTTTATTAGTAATAAATATACGTAACTTACGAATTAAATTACGTAACGAACTTCTATATTCATAGATTTTACTACATATATTAGGGGGTTCAACCCCTAGTCAACACCTTGCTCTTTAAGCTAAAGTTCGAATTTTGTTCCAATTCTTTAAAAGTGACCGCTTAATCACAAAGGCCGTTAATTAGAATAAATAGCTCTTATGAAAGTGCTAAAAAATCTTTGGCTTAAAGAACGAGGTATTGACTAGGAGGTGAACCCAATCATATACATAATATTTTCTGTTCGTTTTAAGTTTTGATGTTACTCCTTACTTTCAGTTGAAAAACTTGTTTTTTTATTTAATTTCTGATCTTTTCTTTAATAATGCTGGGAATTCCGGCACCCCCTTCATAGCAATGTCCCTTCCCCCATGAAAACTTCCTTCATGGATAGATCCTCCCGTATAACCCCCGCCCCCCCCCCCCCCCTACCAGAAAAAAAAAACCCTGAAAACGTCTGTATACTTCCCAATAACCAATACTATATGTTAACATTGGGTAAAGTTCATAACTTTCAGCCCTCCCCCCGGGGACTTCGGGGGATTAAGTCATCCTAAAAGACATAGTTATCATATTTTCGACCATGCTGAACAAAATGGCTATCTCAAAATTTTGATCGGGTGACTTAGGGAAAAAAAAAAGCGTGGGAGGGAGCCTAGTTGCCCTCCATTTTTATTGGTCACTTAAAAAGCGCACTTGAAATTTAATTTCCGTTCCAATGAGCCTTCCCCCGATATTCTAGGACCGCTGGGTCGATACAATCACCCCTGGGGGGAAAAACAACAAATAAACACGCATCCGTGATCTTTCTTCTGGCAAAAAATGCAAAATTCCACATTTTCGTAGATAGGTACTTGAAACCTCTACAGTATGGTTCTCTGATACGCTGGATATGATGGTGTGATTTTCATTAAAGTTCTATAGCTTTTAGGGGGTCTTTCCCCCTTTATTCTAAAATCAGCCAAATTTTCATAACTTTCAGCCCTCCCCCCGGGGACTTCGGGGGATTAAGCCATCCTAAAGGACATAGTTATCATATTTTCAACCATGCTGAACAAAATGGCTATCTCAAAATTTTGATCAGGTGACTTTGGGAAAAAAGTGAGCGTGGGAGGGGGCCTAGTTGCCCTCCATTTTTTTGTCACTTAAAAAATGCACTAGAACTTTTAATTTCCGTTCCAATGAGTCCTCCCACGATATTCTAGGACCACTGGGTCGATACGATCACCCCTGGGGAAAAAAACAACAACAAAACAAAAAAAACACAAAAAAAACAAATAAACACGCATCGGTGATCTTTCTTCTGGCAAAAAATACAAAATTCCACATTTTTGTAGATAGGAGCTTAAAACCTCTACAGTAGGGTTCTCTGATATGCTGAATATGATGTTGTGATTTTCATTAAGGTTCTATAACTTTTAGGGAATCTTTCCCCCTTTTTCGAAAATGAGCCAAATTTTCTCAGACGCGTAACTTTTGATGGGTAGGACTAAACTTGATGAAGTTATATGTTTGAATTCAAAATTGAAATCTGATTCTTTTGATGTATCTATTGGTATCAAAAACCAGTTTTCTAGAGTTTCGGTTACCATTGAGCCGGGTCGCTCCTTACTTTCAGTTCGTTACCACGAGCTGTTTGATAGTCAAAGTTTGACCCAGATTCCATGTCCATAACTTAACTTAAACGACTCAGCTTGTCTTTGAATGGGCACTAAGACAGAAGCAATATACTACCAAAATAAGCTTTTTTGCGGGGAAAGGAGTTTGAAAATCTGAAAGTCATTCCACGAAGAAGAAAAACAAATCGGACAGTCTCTCAGCCAAATGAGGTCCTAAAACTTGGATGATACCAAAATAGACGACTGATATAACTTAGAAAAACAAAAGGGAGTTTCATCCCCCTCCCCTCATTCCGGGCCACCCTTGGATCTTATTTGTAGGGTTTCAGTTTAGCAATCCTCATAATCATTGACGTATTTACGTATTAAAAGCTTGGAGGACAAGTAATCTTGGTAAGGGGATAAAGGGTCGTTGCAAACACAAAAATGTTGCATGAGTATGCTTTGTGATCTTCTCTCTTTGGTGTCCCTACTTCTGTACCCCATTTAGCTTCACTCATCAAAGCCTTGATTTTGTATTTCTATTTACTCACTCTTTTTTCTTCTTTTTTTGCTCTTTACTGACAGTTTGTTATTGCAAACTGCTTGCTTCAGGGCTCTCTCACTCATGAGGGAGATTATCTTCCCTCCTCATCAGCCCTCTGTTGTTTATGTTAAAGGTTAATATTCGTATTACCAGGGGCGTCATTTCGGGGGGGGGGGGGGTGCCCCCCAATAATTAGAATGAAAATTATTATATAGCCCACGTCCCTTAAGTATCCGGATATGAACCACTCTTACCCCCTCCCCCAACAAAAATACTCAAGCTGTGCCCCTGCGTATAACATTGCTACAAGGATGATAATCATCCCTTCAAGTCCATCCTTTTAATATTTTTCCAAGAGGGGGGAGGGGGGGGATAAACTTATGGATAATCATTTTCACGATTTCTTCGAAAAAACCTTTATAGGGGATACCCTTTCCGCTCCTCTCCCTTCTGTACTCGTAAACTTATGAATTTAATCTTTTTATGTCACCCCACAGCATCCATAATCCAAGATTTGTCTTAAAATGTTCCTAAAGATGAATGGAGATGGGTAAGTGGGGGAATTCTGAGCCTCTATTTCTTTCATATTTATCTGAAGGACCTCTCTCAGATAGTTAGAAAACTTTGGGTGAAAATTTGCTTTCTTTGAGGCTTTAGCTGTTGTATTTTGAAGGCGTGATTGACCATACTTGGATTATTTCGCTCCCATGCTCCCCTATTAATTTAATATCCACTGTAAAACAGATTTATAACTGAATAATTTTCATCACATCCCATTTGCAACTAAATCAAAATATGAATGTATAATATATCCTTTTACAGACATATCTTCCTAAACGGATATTAAGATCCAACTCCCTTTCAAAGTAGGACTGCAAGAGATGCCTTTTAAGAGCACCGCATGGGAATCAAATAACAAGAAACAGAACATTCAATCGAATGTTTACTCCAATATAAAAGGATTATATTGAAAGTATTTTGAAGTTTCATGTATTTTCCATGACTGAAAATAAAGAGACTTACAGCGAGACTTATATGAGACTTATATGCACGTCTGATGCAATAAAGATGTATTTTTATATTTGGAATGAAGGAGCATTTAAATTTTTTTGTTGGGTCTTCATTATGGGACGAAAAGTAAATCAAATAAAATACTAAAAAGATATAATACCAAATACTAAAAGTATAATAAAAACAAAGAATATATAATAAAATATAAAATAAAATATAATAAAAAAAATATAAAGATGCAAAAAACACTAGAAAGACACAAGTGGTGTCAGTCAATCTCGAAACTTTTTTTGTACTAAAACATTGTTAATAGTTTTACTTAAGATTTCGTACACATTTTCTACATTTGAATATAACTCATGTTTTTTTAAGTCAGCTTTAGACAATTTGCTATTTAACCCTTCTTATATATTTCAGATTAATTCAATTGTAGGGTAGAATTCGGGGGGGGGGGGGGATAAATGGAACCTAACTTCGTACTAAAACAAAACTTGATGAAATCGAAAATTACACTTAAATTCACAAATGTAGGTAGAACTTCAAATTCTAACGATCTAGCGGCTGAATGAAATGTAGGCTATCTAACATTACGATTTATATTAAAAATGTATCAGTATTATTTAAAAGCATGCTTCCCCCTAATTACATTTGTCTTACCCTAAGTCAGGGGCGTAGTTTGCTATGGGACAGGGGGCGGGGCAACCGCCCTTCCCAGACATCAATTTGCCCCCCCCCCTCTCCCTCTCCCCAGCTGAAATTTAGTTTCTTCAAAAATCTGGTCAAAACTAATCAAGCATCCACAGCAACGGGTCAGTTTTATTTAGTATTAAATAAAAAAAAAAACAAGTTTTTTTAACTGAAAGTAAGGAACGACGTTAAAACTTAAAACGAACAGAAATTATTCCGTTTATGAAGGGGGCTGTCCCCTCCTGAACGCCTTGCTCTTTACGCTAAAGTTGACTTTCTCACAACTCTATTTTTTTAAACAATAAAAAACTTTAGCGTAAAGAGCGAGGCGTTCAGGAGGGAACAGCCCCCTTCATAAACGGAATAATTTCTGTTCGTTTTAAGTTTTAACGTCGTTCCTTACTTTCAGTTAAAAAAAACTTGTTTTTTTTTATTTAATTTTTGAACGTTTTTGAATTAACGCAGGTTTTGATTTTGGTTCACCGTATATGAGTAATTAAACAAAATTTGTATATTAATTTTACTTTTATTTGGTTAAA
The DNA here is from genome assembly GCA_027921565.1 of Artemia sinica. Classification (NCBI taxonomy): domain Eukaryota; kingdom Metazoa; phylum Arthropoda; class Branchiopoda; order Anostraca; family Artemiidae; genus Artemia; species Artemia sinica. The sequence goes on along the minus strand of CM051259.1, from coordinate 50,878,416 downwards.
TGGCTTTCTCGAAACTTGTTTAATTTTATTTACGAACGTTTTTATTAGTAATAAATATACGTAACTTACGAATTAACTTACGTAACGAACTTCTATATTCATAGATTTTTATACGTATATTAGAGGTTCGCCCCCTAGTCAATACCTTGCTCTTTAAGCTAAAGTTCGAATTTTTTTCAATTTTTTAAAAATGACCCCTTAATCACAATCAGTTGATCAGTTGAAATCAGTTGAAAAACTTGTTGTTTTTTTTTACTTAATTTCTGATCTTTTTCTTGCTGGGAAATCCAGCGCCCCCTTCATAGCAATGTCCCTTCCCCCATGAAAACTTCCTTCATGGAAAGATCCTCCCATATAACCCCGACCTCCCCCTCCCACCTACCAAAAAAATCCCCCTTGAAAACGTCTGTATACTTCCCAATAACCAATACTATATGTTAACATTGGGTAAAGTTCATAACTTTCAGCCCTCCCCCCGGGAACATCGGGGGATTAAGTCATCCTAAAAGACATTGTTATCATATTTTCGACCATGCTGAACAAAATGGCTGTCTCAAAATTTTTATCGGGTGACTTTGGGGAAAAAAGAGCGTGGGAGGGGGCCTAGTTGTCCTCCATTTTTTGGGTCACTTAAAAAGGACACTTGAACTTAGTTTCCGTTTTAATGAGCTCTCCCACGATATTCTAGGACCATTGGGTCAATACGATCACCCCTGGAGAAAAAAAAAATAAAAATAAAAAATAAAAAAAAAAATAAACACGCATCCGTGATCTTTCTTCTGGCAAAAAATGCAAAATTCCATATTTTTGTAGATAGGTGCCTGAAACCTCTACAGTAGGGTTCTCTGATACGCTGAATATGATCGTGTGATTTTCATTAAGGTTCTATAACTTTTAGGGGGTCTTTCCCCCTTTTTTAAAATCAGCCAAATTTTCTCAGGCGCGTAACTTTGATGGGTAAGACGAAACTTGATGAAACTTATATATTTGAAACCAGCATTAAAATCTGATTCTTTTGATGGATCTATTGGTATCAAAATTCCGTTTTTTAGAGTTTCGGTTACCATTGAGCCGGGTCGCTCCTTACTTACAGTTCCTTACCACGAACTGTTTGATATCTTTACCTTCATGATACTATATGGCTCATTTTTCAGTTTTCACTCTCATTGTCACTTGGTTTGGGAAAAGTGGCTCCAAATCCCCCCCCCGTAATTTCAAAAAAAAATAACGTCCCTGCCCTAAACTGTTATTTTTTTAAGGCTGCATTTTGAACACAGTTTAACAAGGACGGTCTGTCGCATTTCTCCTTTGAATTTTTTTCTGTAAAGCGTTGTTTTCAAATCCACTAACGCTTTTTAAATGTACACCTCATTTATCAATAGTCTTTTCCCCTTTTTATCAAGAGAATATTCATCAGGATATTTTTATCTCCTTTCATCTCTTCGGGAGTTTTATCAGGAGAATTTTATGAGGAGTTCTGAATTATCTATATAATTTTTTCTATTATTCTACTAAAAATAAAAGCTGAAAATTCGAGATTCATCCACTGAGCGATAAAGCAAGGAAAGTTATGCGATTTATATAAAATTCAAGATCCATTCATTGAGCACTAAAGCAAGAAAAGTTATATTATTTTAGATATCGTAAAATCTCTGATAAAATAATTAAATCCTTAATTTTAAACTAAATCGCATAAACCCTCACTGCTTTTGCAAAATTTTATCTGAGTGCGTATTCTTTTTTTTCATAATTCTAGAGCAACTCATAGCAGGTACGAGTAGTATGGACCCCCCCCCCCCCCGCGCCAGAGTTAAATTTTCTACGCTTTTTCTTTTACAAAGCAATATTTAATTTTAAGAATATATTAGGCCAAAAACAGGCCAGTGACATTCCTACAAACGAATCTACCCAGAAAAAATTAATAAATCATCATAATTCTAGACAGGCCTCCTCCCCTCCTTTCCAAAACTTAGAACTCACCACTGCCCCTACTGAAAGTAAAAAAAAAAAGTCCGGGCCACAATATAGTCACAACTGAGGATAAAAATCAAAACTATCAACGACTACAGCATCAACAATGCATCCAAAGACACATCCAAGAATGAAAAGTTACCAGGTTTGAATCCCCCCCTCCCCGCCTCGAAATTTTAGTCTGAATCGTTAAAACGTAACAAAATGTATATAAACAAATTATTGATGCGTTTTTTACACCCCCCCACCAAAAAAAAATAATAATAATAATAAAAAATCCCCCCATCACCAAACAAAAATCCTGGATACGCCCTTGAATGCATCTCATTCATAATTTGTTGAGTTGAACAACGTTCAACTATCGAGCGTGGACTTTGTGATTGACTAATCAGAGTGATGATTACAGCAAAGTTCTTTTTAAATTAGGAAAGACGGATGCTCGGAATAGTAGTTTCCCAATCTGTTTGATGAATATGATAAAAGACACAAGTGCATAGTAGCAGTAGACATCATTTGGGAACAAAATAGTATTGATATAGGCTTTTCGAAGCAATCTCTGACCATTTCAATGTTCCACTTATGTTGCATAAATGCAGTGTTAGAGCCGTTCGACACCGTAAAGGATCACCCTATCTCGTCCATTATTAACCTTATTAGTTTGTGTCGCCAAACCATTCAGAATGGATTTGGCAGTCTTGCTATAACTTGTATAGCTTTGATAAGAGATCCGAATAAACGGCAGAAAACTAAAAATCGACAACTACTTTCCCGGAAATCTTAGAAAAACCATTCCACTTCTCCAGTTTTGTGCCAGAGATAAGAGATATTCAGATTTAATGAAAGTTACATGATTTTTTTATTGAACGGGCAAAATTTTCTTTTTAAAGTTCAGGAAAGGGTACTTACTAAAAACATTCTTATATACCTGCTTGGAAAACATTAAAAATCAGCTCAAAAGAAGCGTCGAATAATTTGACACCTTTGGAAGTTTCCTGTTGCGCAAACCACCATGATTAACATCTTTGGCGAAACACGATGCATATTATTTATGCTGTATTGGATAGACAGCGATTTGTTTAACAATTAGTAAGAGATTATAGGGTTTCTTTGTTTTAAACTAGCCTCTCGTCAGCTTATCGAACTGTTGACATGTTTAAGGTTCCCTCTCAATTTTTACCGAAATTACTTCGGAAGCCCCCATTGGTGCTGGGAAAAGTTGCTAATGAGCCCTTTGTCTTTGAGACTGTCAGCCGACGATGAGACTCAAAAAATTACATATATGGTATTGAAAGTCTTTAAAATCAATAAGAGACATAACATTCATGTCGTACCATGAATATGGTACGACAAGGGCATTAAATATAAAACTGTTTGTTCCATCCACTTTTAGAGTAGACATATAACGTATATTATTACCGCATAATTACACATTATTACCAAAAATATTCTGAATTACTATTAGCCAATTACCTGGACTAGAGACCATATTGTCGCCAATCTCCAATTTAAATCGGGCAATTTCCGACTGAAAACCCACTTTGACCACCTCATAGCCGTTTTTAAACAAAATTTTACCTTGTCAATTTATCTTCCCCTTCGTTTATAATAAATTTAAAATTTTAACTGCCAATATATTCGCCTCAATTTACTAGGTGTTAAACTTAATTAGCTTAACACTAGGTGCTAATCTGAATCAAAATTCTCATTTAAATCTAAGTTAAATTTACAGGCATTTAAATCACAGAGATAGTTTGCCTTAATGCATCATACGAACTCTTACCTTGCTGCTGGAAACAAGTTCAACAAGTAACTTTTGATTAAAGTTTATTTAAAGGTTAGATCATAAAAATCTTGCTTTTTCTAAAAAAAATGTTATTATAATATTCATTTCATTCTAATCTCTGAGAACCTTTTCCAACCACCACCAATACTCACCCTCCATACTTATTAAAAATGGACATGTAAAAATTACAGTTTCATATTTATGTCTCCAGTAAAAAAAAAAGTTATGCTTAAGGAAACAAAGGTATTTAGAATATGTTTAGATCACTATGAAACCCTTAAAATGCGTGCTAGTAACTTGTCATTTAATCTATGTTCCCCTTCCTTTATATATAATAGCTTTAAAATTTCAAAAACTAATTTATTTGCCTTAATTAATCGTCTCTGAGTCAAGATTCCTATTTGAATTTAAGTTAACTTTAGATGTATTTAAATCATTTAAACAGTTACCCTTAATACATCATACAAACTCTTACCTTGCTGCTGGAAACAAGTTCAACAAGTAACTTCAGCTGCTCAAGTGATCCACCTTCTACAGCTTCCATTTGAATGCCACGATCTTCAGCACGGCGCGAAAACTTCGGAAGTAGCTTTTCTGCAGTTTCTGTGCCCAAAAAGATGTGTCCACCCTAAGAATTTTTAAATTTAAAATAAGATACACCAGTCGTGGGAAACAAGCATTTGTCAGTCTAAAGAAATACTTTGCTGGTTTAAAAGCCACCAAAACTATACTTATTAAAAACTGACCTATAAAAAGTCATAAAAAATAGCTTTATGCATGTTACCAGAAGAGTTGTTCGAATGAATAAATAGAATCCAGACAATTATGTATACAAATCTCACCGCTCCTCTCCTTACATACTTTTTAAGAATGTCACCATTTACAAGAAAAAAAAACATGAAAAGGACGTTGTGACACTTACACGCCTTTGGTTAAATATGGTTCTAAGTTCATAGCTAACTTCTTTTTTTTTCTTTTTTTAGTCATATGCCACTAACAGCTTATGAAACTCAATAAAAAGTAACATTTTTACATAATCTATATCTACCCTAAGCATTTACTCGTAATTGGAATCAGTCACCACAAGCATTTATTTCCACATTGATAATCCACACACCCAAATTACTTAACTCTCGAGAACACTAAGATGGAACCCCGAAGCCCACATTGAATTCCTTGGGCATAATAGGGCAAATCCGGAAATCCCTGGCTCCAGGGAGGAAATCCAATGCGGGCTAAGGTGTTGCTATTGTATTTTCACAAGTAGACTTTTAGGGTAAGTAGATTGGGTATCAATATAAAAATAAATGTTCCCAGTAGATGGCGTTCATTAAGAACAGATAATTAGGGTTAGAAAAAAATTATTTAATTTTGTAAGGATTTTGAACATTACAATAAATCTCTAAAATTTGGTCAATTTTATAGATTTGTTGTGTACCTGCTCTGACTAAAAAGTGTTTTTTTAGCCCACAAAAATAAAAATAAAAAAAACAGCGGAGAACGAACGATAATATAACAAAGAAAAGCAGAAAACAACTCAAAAACGATTGTAAACACTATATAACAAAAACATCACTTCAAACGACTTCAGTTGGTTCAAATTCGATGTTTTCATAAACAGAGTTTCACTGAGAAATCGACTTGAGATAGCATATTAATAAAGACGAACCTATCCATTCATTTAATGTCTTTGTATCACCATGGTAAAACGAAGCAAAAACTTGCAGTATCTGAAATATACCTCAAGTAAGGGTATATTCTTTTCTGAAACAAATGGGTAGTACCAGAAATATTATATTTTTAAATAACGGAAAAAATGGTTATAATTAAATTTTTATTTGAGCTCGCTCAATACTTTAGATTTGGAAATCAATATCTACCATAAATCAGCTTTAATTACAACCCTTTAGCATGAAAGACATCTTAAAATACTCATTTCGACACGTTTACACGAACCAGGGAAATCTCCTACAATATGAAAGTTTAAACATTCTAATAGAGCGAATTTCATGACCAATTAATTGAATATAACACAATTTGTTGTAAAGCGATTGATCATGTAAATATATACATTTTCCTTGAATAATTCACAAAATGCTATTAATATTAATAAACTAGCCAGAAAGCATGTTTAACGACAGGCATAAAATGCTTAATGCGTAGCGTATACTATTTGTGAGGACTGAGAAAAAAGATTTGGCCCCTTCCCACAAAAACAGAATTATAAGTCACCTTCCCCACCCCAACACTGCCAAAAAAACCTTCCTAAAAGCTTTATCTCGAAGGAAGAAAAACTTAACTAGTCAATAACGCAAACTAAGTATTTGCCAAAATCGTTCGTTAAACACGATCGATGTTATTGGTTAATTTAACTATATTTTTTTACTTAGGTTATATATTCAGAAATCCGATGGACGTTTAAGGTCTAATCTCATCAGAAAAACTTCAGGGAAGAATAATCTGATGCTTCGCAAAAGCATTTCCATTACTTTTCACCAACAGAGTTTGCGCGAAGCAGAAACAACCAGACTTATTGCATGTAGGTCCAAGCTAAAATAATAAATCACGCTTCCTCGTCTTTCATCTTGTCAGTCTTATTTTGTCGCTCACCTGCTGCACAGACGATAATCCGAATTTTGAGTCGTACTATCAAGCGCTTTAACGAGGTTTTTACAGCCCTACAATCTAGGTATGGAGAGCTTGGCCTCGAGTTGAATGCCGAAAAGTCTGAACTTGTTTTCTACTACTGGAAGCAGATTCCACCAGCAGACATCCCAATTGGGTGCAGCAGGATCAAAGTCAGCTGATCACATTATGACGGGTTTTCAAATAAATAAACTAGATAAAAAACATTTATGGAGGTCATTACGCCATCTATCATATTGGCAGTAACGTTAAATTTTTTACTCAGTAGACCTCTTAGTCTATCTTCTTTATTAACATTAGAAATTTAGCACTTCCTAGCTTTATCATTTTTTTCCTTTTTGACACAAAATTTGGTAATAAGCCCTTTGCCAAATCGCATCATTAATAAAAGTGTCAACTCATCTCTTTCCAGACTGAAACCCCCTCCAAAACCTCTAAAAAACCATAATTATGGCGTCCAGCCAATTGCTTTTTCGTCCGAAAAAGCTACTGAAGTGGTACCGAAGTTAGTTACCGAAGTAGACTTTCAGGATGTGACATAACATGGAATTAAAAAGCTAATAATTTTGGCTCCATTTCATGGTCAATAAGTCACTAGAGTCGGATACACAAAAAAAAAAAATATCTTATCTTATTTTAAGTAGAGACAATTTATTTGTTTGCGGAACTCGCTTCAAAAATCTTCCTTAATTCTAGAATTACGCGTATGTATTGTCCGGGTTGTAAAAACAAATTTCCTAGCCACTGACAATAATTCTTGATTACGCCCACGCAACCACACAGACTGGGAGAAAGGGGGGGATACTTATATTTTCATCCCTTTTTAGTTTTGTTTTATCATTATTTGGGTTCACTTCCCCTGAAAAAATTCTTCTGTAATAGCCTACATGTTTGTATAGAATAGAATAGAATTTATTTGCGTAAAAGCCCATAGGCCATGGCAAAAAAATAAACAAAGAACCATTACAAAGAAATTGCACATAACCTAACATAATCCTACAGAAATCTACTTCTATGATTCATCGCGAGACGAAGAAATCGTGCCAAGCTTCTGATACCCATAAAACACTCATCCGCACACACATTCACCAACCACTCAAAATCATAATCCCCACCCCCCCCTACCAAACACTTCCAGTCTCCAATCACTCAGCTCCTCATATTCACACATCAAGTGATACACGCTCTCGTTTAAACCTCCACAAATAAGACAAAAATAAGGACCAGCCTTTGACTTTTCCCTCCCGATAAACTTTCTTCTTTGGCCCAGTGGCAAACTATCAGCCCTCATTTCAATTAATAGCTCAATTTCATTTTTCTTCAAACCCACCTTAAAAAATAAAGCTTCACCCCAAATCTCCTTCGACCGACAATAAAGACGCAGTAAATTCGAAATTGAACGCTGGGCCTGCCATGCCTGTATTTCTTGGTCCTGTAAAATCCTTTCAACTACTCTACTTACTTGATCCCCCATATATAGTACGATCGTTATTTGACAATTTCAATAGCCTATATCTCTCTTGACGAAACATTTAGTGCTAAAAGTATTTCAAATCCATGAAATCCCATGCATTGGCTAAAAGTAAAAAAGCTACCGAATTATAATGGCCAAAACTTAAACAGGGGGGGAGGGGGGCAAATTTATCGATTTTTTTTTTTATTTTTCCAATGGAAATACCAGAAAAGGCATTGTTCAATAAAAATACTCCAAAAATAATGATTTCAAAATCTAGGGAATCGCATGTCACAAATCCTAATTAAATTTTCTTAGTCTTCTCTTTTCCCCGGTACAATTCATATTATGCAATCTAACGTTTTTTGAGCTACCGCAGAGAAATTTTGGAATATAGCCCAGTTTCTTATAAATTCTGATTGATATTCCATCTTTGGCATAAAGAAATTACAGAAAGGGTATTCTCTTGGCATTCTCATTTTATCTTGGTCTTCGTTTTTTAATTGTTGATTACAGAGAGGGATTTACAGAAAGGGCATTCTCTTGGCATTCTCATTTTATCTTGGTCTTCGCTTTTAAATTGTTTGACTACCGAAAGGGTATTACAGAGAGGGATTTACAGAAAGGGCATTCTCTGGGTATTCCCCTTTTTTATTGGTCTTCGTTTTTCAATTGTTGATTACAGTAAGGGTATTACAGAAAGGGAATTACAGAAAGGGTATTACAGAGAGGGATTTACAGAAAGGGCATTCTCTGGGTATTCCCCTTTTTTATTGGTCTTGGTTTTTAAATTGTTGATTACAGAAAGGGTATTACAGAGAGGGATTTACAGAAAGGGCATTCTCTGGGTGTTCCCCTTTTTTATTGGTCTTCGTTTTTAAATTGTTGATTACAGTAAGGGTATTACAGAAAGGGAATTACAGAAAGGGTATTACAGAGAGGGATTTATAGAAAGGGCATTGTCTGGGTATTCCCCTTTTTTATTGGTCTTCGTTTTTAAATTGTTGATTACAGAAAGGGTATTACAGAGAGGGATTTACAGAAAGGGCATTCTCTGGGTATTCCCCTTTTTTATTGGTCTTCGTTTTTAAATTGTTGTTTACAGAAAGGGTATTACAGAGAGGGATTTACAGAAAGGGCATGCTCTGTGTATTCCCCTTTTTTATTGGTCTTCGTTTTAAAGGGTATTACAGAAAGGGTACTACAGAGAGGGATTTACAGAAAGGGCATTCTCTGAGTATTCCCCTTTTTTATTGGTCTTCGTTTTAAAGGGTATTACAGAGAGGGATTTACAGAAAGGGCATTCTCTGGGTATTCCCCTTTTTTATTGGTCTTCGTTTTTAAATTGTTGATTACAGAAAGGGTATTACAGAAAGGGCATTCTCTGGGTATTCCCCTTTTTTATTGGTCTTCGTTTTTAAATTGTTGATTACAGAAAGGGTATTACAGAAAGGGCATTCTCTGGGTATTCCCCTTTTTTATTGGTCTTCGTTTTTAAATTCTTGATTTTTAATTTTGCCTTATTTATGAATTTGTTGATTTTTCCTTTCATCTGATGCCATTTTAAAGTCTTTTTTTCAGAATTATTTTTTCATTTTCCTGTAAATATCAGCCCAAATTTAAACGATTTACTTCACTCGTACTGATGACTTAAAAATCATAGGTTTTCCCTTGTACTGATAACTTTATTTGATGTCCGATTCAATTATGGTATCCTGATATCCGATTACATTCTATTATTTTGTATCCGGATGTTCCGTATTCGATTACAAAAATGGCTTGAAAAAGCCGCTTCTAAGTATTTTGAAGATATCAAAATGCCTGATCCCAAATTTAAAATGCCGACGAAAATCTTTCAAATGCTTTCCTCCCGCTGTTGAAAATTTGGTGCAATTCTAAACTTTCAATAAAAGCTTTGTTTTCAAATAAGTGATTCTTTTAATTGCGGCCCATCAAATGATTCTAAAACAAAAACTTGAACCTGTCAAATAATTTAGGCTATGACACCCTTACTACAGCTCATTGAAATATTAAATTTATACACACAGCCAAATATGGGTGGAAGTGAGGGACTGTTCTGTCTTCTGATACCAAAGTAGCGGCGCTACTTTAGCTGAATAGCTATTAGCATTAATGATTGCCAAAATTACCCCTTTTTATACATTAAAGATCTCTGTGGTCTAATCAGTGTCTAAAGATTTGAATTAATAAACATTATCATACATCAAAAATGGACACATAGCCCTTACTAGATTTTGCTTTAACCCAAAAGATCTTAGTTAAAATGCATAGCCTCCGACTATCTTTACTTTTAACAGACTAAATCTTTCATTTCCTTAATTGTATAGATAGCGTTGTCGTATTTGCAATAAAGTATCGCAATTTTTGATCTGCTATTGACATTTCACCGCCCTTAAAATGTTTCTGTTGTCACTAATGGGCTTTAAATTACAAATATGTTATATTGTTTTTATTTTCTTGTTTTCATTGCTGATGATGACCGACAAAATGATTAACTTTTTTTACAATATGTAATCAAGCTCCCTCCCCACTGAAGCGTTGCAAATTTTGCGTTGCAAATATGTGTACCAAATACTAATGGGCAGTAATGGTCTCTTTTTAGGTCTATTTAATTTTTAAAATAAACGCAAAAAATTAACATTTAATTTGAATAAGAATTCATAAGGAGAATAAAAAAGAAAAAAATGAAGGCTTTTAAAAACGAGACTGAAAGTAATTGTTGGGAATTTTATAGCAATTTTGTCCTGTTCGACGAATTTCGAGATACCTGTGGAAAGGGAAAAAAGAAAAAAATCCTCCAGACTTTTGTTCGTCTTATCCACCCCATCCCCAACGCCCCAATCGAATGTCTGGGTGCGCCTCTGACTCTTAACAATAAAAAAAAAATTATAAATTCATCTTACCCTGCTAAGACAGTGAATGGCTCTATTCAATGATCTAGACGTGGAACAGAAGTCAATGACAATATCAACATATCCGCCACAAGCATCGATGGTCCGCTCAATAAGCTGTTTCTCATAAACTTCTTCGTTCCATTGTACAACACTTACACTACAACAATTTTGTAAATTGTATTAATTGTAATAAGCACAAATATTCTATTAATCAATGGTTTAACATACAAACAAACTACTCTACACACATCATAACTAATGTAAGAAACAAGCTAGTCACTATTGAAATTTTTTCTAAGATATGTGTTTAAATCTAGGTTCATATAAGCAGAAGCAGAAGTTGGGTAGGAGGATGAGTGTGCTATTTTATAAGTGTTCTAACAAAATTTTCTAAAAAATTTAACTGTTTAGATCTGAACATGAAGACTTTCAACAACAAAAACTTCTAGACTAGCTTACTGTTAAGAGTAATATTATCATTAATATTCTTTACCATAATTCAAAGCCGGGATTTACAAATTGTTTAACAAAAGTCATTTATTTTCATAAATTCTAGGGCAGGAATTAGAGCAATGTAGCATTATTTATTTCAATTGTTGCCCAGGCTGCCCCATTGCCCCGCTCCTAGAGCCTCCATACAATGAATCTCAAATTTGTGTTTAACTTCATGTTTCCACTTGGAGGTGAGCTAATTTTAAAATTATCCGTGCTTGTGATGCTTCCCTCAAAATATTTGTCTAATAAGCCAAACAAAAGTTTTATCAGCATAATTCAGCCCGGGACATCCAAGTTTTTTTGTGTGGCACTACATGGATTCATGTCTGATTTTGGAAAAGTCATTTGGACACAAAGTGTTTAGTATAACACTATGACAGTCTCCGGCTATAGCCAACAAACTCTATGACAAAGATAGACAGAGCCAAAATCTAATTTGAAACATCTTGATTTCATGCAATCTAGCTTTTGGAAACTTGTATATTGCGTAAATTGTAAAACCGTCGAGAATTCAAACGTTGAAAATTTTCAGCCACTTCAATCTTTCTATCATTCCTCCTCAGAATTTTCCTTTTCTTCTCAACCATGTTGTTTTTGTTTATAATACCTTTAAGTAATATAATTTAAATATAATGTGATCTTTTAACTTATCTTAAAATTTAGCATATCACTCAAACAAAGGAGATGGATAGTGCTAAAAATTACAGTCAAACACCTCCATTTGACGTAGTAGGCTAAAGCCCAAAATACATGCAAGATCATGCAATCAGGCCTTTGAAATAAATTTAGTTTGCATAAAATGCCACATAAAGAATACTATGAATGTCTAGAACTTCATCCTATAGCCTAATTAAAGAAATTAGTTAGTGTCACAATCTATGTTCCTATGTTTACAATCTATGTACCTATGTGTATAAGCTTCCCCAGCCATCAGTCTGATTGTACATGCATTTTCTGACATCTATAAATAGGTGACACCTACTGTAAAAACATTTCACAGACTGGTATTGATAATTTGACAAAAATTAGATGTGCTCTGAATTATTGGTTCTGAAGAGGGAAAATAAGAAAATGGAATTAAAAAAGGAGAAGAAGAAATCAGAAAAGATGGGACAGTGAATCTACCTCTCATCCTTCATCATCCTATTCCTCATTTTAGCTGTTCACTATATCCATATTGCTCACTATTAATACTATCTAGGGAAGTGAACACATGCATCTGGCCCATTTTATTTAGCACCTAACATCATAAATACAAATACATATACGCAAATTTATACGCAAGAATTGTGTTGTGTAACACCACTAGTACTTTTAGGCTTTTTTTACTTACTGTCGGTGACGGTAAGAGGAAAAATTCAGAAAAAAATACGGAGCACGGATTACAAAAAGAAGAAGAAATTTCCACTGAAGTTCGTAAGGTTTTGTAGATATTGTCCAGAAAAAAAAATAGAAGCAAAATTTTTCTAGCCTACTAAATCGTGAAAAAACAAAGAAAAATAAATTGCTCTGGCTCAAAAAAATTAAATTCTATTTGTGCATATAATGTCAATTTCCGGCAGTAGACCTAACCACACAGATATTTGGGTGGCAAACACAAGTAGGATTCCAAGAACCTTCCTATTTTTATGGAAATAAAGAAATTATTCACATATTATATTCTAGGCCCAAGAATTAATTGATTAAGGATTTTCGAAAATACTTTATCATCCTATTTCTCATTTTACTTGCTCACTATATTCATCTTGCAAACTATTAATACTATCTAGGCGAATGAATACATGCAATTCTGGCCCATTCTGTGTAGCACCTAATATCACCTCTTTATTCCTATTTATTCCTAATCTAAGTGACTTCTTCATTTGAGAATGTGGGAAACAAGTCCAAGATACAGCAGAACCATGCAATCTAGCTTTTGAACTCTTTATTTCCCATATAAAGCCAAGATTAAACCCTAAATGTGTGTAAAACCTTTACCCTACGACTAATGAGACGATTAATTGTAATCAGAGTCAGAACACCAAGGTTTTCCTGAATTCGGAACTGACTTCGCATTCGAGAAATTTTTCTTGATTCAGCCATGAGGTATCATTTTTAAAGTAAATAAAAATTGTATCTTTTATCTCCGCGTATAATAAGAATATGCCCATCACTTCAACTTTCAATAAGTCCCTTAATTCGGATAAGCTAACTCCTTCACTTATTAACAGCTAATAGCTTCTTCTTTATGAAAAGTGGCGATTCTTCTTCACTTGGCAGTTTTTTTAAAATAAGATTTAAATTTTTTGTTTAGTATGGGCAAGGGTTCGTTCTAAACTGGGTTACCCATAAGGGGGCAACCGTAAAGTCAACGCTATCTAAATTATATTTTATACATTTGCCAGCGTGAAATTAATTCTCAATGCAAAACTCATTATTTCTATTAGAAAATCAGACTGGTTAATAACTTGAACCTACATGTTTTTTTGCAATAAAGTGAAATGTATTACACATACAGAGTTTGGAAAACGTAAAATTGTTTATCTACTAACAAAACTAGATTGTTACTGAACACTACCTACTTGTCTTTTCTCTTAAATACTTTTAAGATAGATGTCGTGTTCTGTCTCTCAAAAGTTTGCATATAGTATCAGTCACGTACACAAACATTTGTCCTGGTGACGGTCTGACTCCGTCAAAATCACAGGAACTAACCATATTAAACCACTATAAGAACTGTTTATGTGTTTAAAACCAACACAAAATGATACCTGTAATTTTTTACATTTTAAACACATAGGAAAAAGAAAAAATTACCTCGCTTTTCCCGTTATGCAACTCCTGAGATGGCAAAAAAAGAAAAAATACGCTTATTAGAAAATTACGTCATCAGCATCTAATGTTGCAGAAGAAAATATTTAGAAAGTTTAGATGGTGCTAGATACACAAACAAATAGCTCAAATTAAGTAGTTATTCTTATATTTAACCATTCTGAAAAAAAGGGTTTACAAAAATCTTTAGCCCCCCCCCCCTCCTGGGAGGGGGGGGGTACAAAGGATCTTTTTCAGAGGGGGGTTACAAAAAAAATTCAAAAAACCCATGAAAAAAAATTATATTCACTTTTGTTACGTTTTTACGAGTCAGACAAACATTTCGGGAGGAGGTGGGTCAAACCCCTAGTACCCCCTGAAAATGGCTTTGACTAGCCATTAATCTTCCAAAAGTACTATAATACAAGCACAGGAATTGGCTGTTTATTTCATTTTTATTTAATGAAATTACCAAAAGATATTTGTAAAAATCTAGAGGGGTTATTCCTCTGCCCCCTTTACCGTCCTAATCGACCCCCCCCCCTCCTGGTAGTATAATTTTCAAAATCAATTCCATAGAACCATTGAATTACAAAATAACAGCAGAATATTTTCAGCTAGTTGTTAAGGTTCTTTTCTTACATGTCTGATTTACTATAATTATGTAATAAATTCAGTTTTGCTTATCTACAAAAAAAATCTGAGGATATGCTTCCAGTTCTGGGCTAATGCTATTTATCTGTCAATTTATACTATCAGAAACACTACCAGGGTACTTTTAAGCACAAACAATAAGGTTGCTTCATTCGAACAGGAGTCAAGCTCGGATCTTAAGTTATTGGGGAGGGGCGAGGTCGTATCCAGGAGGGGGGGACCGGGTTTGGCAAACTCCCCCCCGAAATTTTTGTAGACCCGTAAAAAGTAGCAAAAATGCATCTATAATAATTCTTTATGCGTGTTGTAAAGATTTTTGTACACCCCCCCCCCCGAACAAAAATCTTGGATACACCCTTGGGTAGGGGTAATTGGAAAGGAGGTCGGTTTAAATATTTGCACATAAGTAATTGTTATTGTGTAAAGAATAGTTACAATCATTCTTTTAATAATTATTATATATACTTTCATAAGATATCAAAAGTAATACTATAAATACTTGTGAAAGCATTCGTGGGATTACTGAGGACAAGCAAGCTAGGGGGTGGTTTATGTGTTTCAGCCCCCGAAATAAAAAAACAAAAAACAAGTTAATTGTAAATTATACGACTACGCATTGACTAAAATTATTTCCATGTTTAACACCCCTCACCCTCTGAAAAGGTTTTGACCACCCCAAAGCAAGACCCAGACTACATCCCCACGAAAGATGGCTAATGTACAATAAAAGCCCACTCTTTGCATCCCGGGTGTCCGAATTGGTGAAATTTTAGTGATTTGGTGAAATTAGTGAAAGTTGACTGTCGGAATTTGTGGCTAAATATTAATTGTGTTAGACTAAAAATAAGTCACAGTCGTCAGATGCTTGAGAGCAGGACTAGAGCTGCGTCTGGTATTTTTTCAAGGGGATCCAGGCCATATCCAGGGGGAGGGTACCAGGTCTGAACCCCCCAAAATTTTTGTCTGACTCGTAAAAATATAACAAAAATAAACATACAAAAATGTTGTGCAATGGCGGGTCGGGAGCCAGTGATCCTGTGCTTACGCACACCCTTCCAGTTTACCTTCCCCAGATTTCTTCAGGTACCCATTTAAAGCTGGGTCGACTCTGGCTGAGTTTACAGTCACGCCACTGACTCCCATTCCAAAGCAAATAACCAACGACACCAGGACTCGAGCCCCTGCCCTAGCTTACACGGAATTTCAAGTCTAGTGCGCTTCCTACTCCGCTATAAAGTAAGCGTTCATTATTATTCCATTTATTGAATACTCCATTTTGGATTTGACGCTCCCTCACTACCCAAATGTGCTATTGGAATTATTGTATTCTGTTGTTGTTGAAAAAAAAAAAAAATCTACATATCATAAATCCTATTCTTTGTACTTAACCCTGTGGTAGCACAATGGATTGATGCTCTGCTTGGGCCCAGGGTTACGGGGCCCAGCGTTCATTCCCGCTGCAGCAAGGTTGGGCAACAGGTCTACAACCGGACCCTGTAAAAAAAAGACCCAGCAACTGAAACGTCGATTCGACACCATTGCTGAGCCATTACTGGCTCAGAAGAACCTTTTTTTTTGCACTTACTTTTTGAATTCATGCGCGATTGATATACCTTCATCTCTCAAGCTGGCTACTGTGACGTTGACGCGTTGCCTTTCTGTTCCAAAATAATAACTAGCAACCCTCAAAGCCCACAGAGCTAAACTTCCAGTTCCAACGACTAGCACATTGCATTTACCTAGAAAAAAGGGATAATAAAAACAAATACTTTTTTTCTATTATGATTCCCCTAGTCTTCAAATTTTGTAGCTATTGTTGCTCTAATAGTTTCGTCTTTAATCTCTTTCGTTACTATTTTTTATATCTTCGTTTATCCTTTGGCTCCTATTTGTCTAAAAATTTTTGGTAAAACTGTCCAAAGTAAAATTTAAGTAAAACTCGGCACTCAATGGAATCTAAAAAAAAAATAAACTGAAAACCTATTACATGACTTATAGTAAAATTAAATATGGCCTGAATAAACATTTGGTTCAAAAAACATTTGTTCAAAAAACATTGTTTAGCGCTCAGACACCAAAAAATCAATCGAGTATTATGATACTTCGTCATGGCAGCCCTCACTTTAAGACTTACTTATGGCATTTTAGATCTCTAAAGGAAACTATAAGCACCAAAAATTGCTTTCTGACCATTCTAGAAGTTTTGCTCAATGCTCACTTGGAAATTCCCAATGCATTATCTTCTGTGTGGTCACTAGCGGCGCATTAAAGTGTACTATGGTATTACAAAGGAAATGCCGTTTGAGTTAACCATAGCTAAGGATTCAGGCTTCAAAATACGGCTCACAAGCGATACCTTTCACGGGACCTATGCCACATCATCTTCAGACTTGTTTGAATTCAAAACAATCACCTGCCAAGAAGACGGATAATATTCCAAAATGAAATCACTAATAAATAAAAATAAAAACACAAAGTGTTCCTATTCACTATAGCATTGTGAAGTTTTAAAAGTCGCAACATTGGCCGTCTTGCGTTGATATAGAATAAGTTTCAGTCTCAACGAAAGGCTGCTTTAAAAAGGTTAAATATTTATATAAAATAAAACCCCTGAACCCCCAGCTTGAAGGAAATCCTCACATTTGTTAAAATATGTGGAATAAAAGTCCTTTTTAGATATATTAAAAGTTCTTCCACAGGGACTAGGACATAAAAGAGGAATTTTCCCCATGAACTACGTAATTTGGAAAGATCCATTTACGTCATACGAAGGAAAATCAATACACCGATGTAACCTAGAAAACTTAGTGGACAAGAAACTCTATAGAAAAAACCCTAAATTGTCCACTAGGCGCTCAATAATGGTGAAATTTGAAAGTAGATTTGAAATACTCTAACCTAAAAATGTGTCAGTTAGATAACGGTCTTTGATGCCATTGGTATCAGAATTGAGCTGGAATTGTATCGGATGGGTTTAGTTTTTCTTGGCCTTTATCTCCCTTTGCGTATTATGTGCGGCGCTGAATATATTTGTCATAAAATAAAAAATTCTATCAAGATGAATTCCTCAAAACACTTAACAAAAAGCAACTTTGATTTAAATTATAGGTAATTTTGGAACAAAATATAAAGCAAAAATATTCCAAGGGAGAAGCACCAGACACTATCCCTGGGTTATGCCTTTACTTTGCATACACAAATTGAAACCCCTCCCTCGGTTTACGTTAGCAAAAAAAAAGGTAAAAGGCAAAGAATACGGCACTGAACTTTACGGTCCCTACCGGCGGTACTGATCTTTGTTTCATGGCCCTTCAGCCAGAAAATTGAAACGGGGGGGGGGGGGAGGCAGCCATCCTGTGCTTTCGCATACCCTTCCTGTCTACCCTCCCTAGATTTGTCCAGGTACCCATTTAGAGCTGGGTAGACTCTGGTTGAGCTTACAGTCACAACACTGACCCCCGTTCCAAACCAAATAACCA
The DNA here is from genome assembly GCA_027921565.1 of Artemia sinica. Classification (NCBI taxonomy): domain Eukaryota; kingdom Metazoa; phylum Arthropoda; class Branchiopoda; order Anostraca; family Artemiidae; genus Artemia; species Artemia sinica. The sequence continues at coordinate 50,860,230 of CM051259.1, read as the reverse complement.
GCGACACCGGAAATCGAACCCCTGACCTCACGGACAAAAGATTTCAAAAATAGCGTGCTAATCACTCGGCTAGGAGGGTGGGAGAGGATAGGTTTGAATTAAACTCACCCTCGGGACCCCGTTCTGAAAAGATCTTCCTGACATAAGGTTCAGCTTTCTGCAGTGTATTAAGGGCCCAAAGCGCTCCAGTTGGCAACATAGCAGCAACACTCATGGGCATATCTGTAGGCAGCTTCACCAAGTATTTGACATCAGGGACACTGACGTATTCAGAATAGCTGAAATCACTGGCAATTAACAAAAGCTGAAAACACTAAATATTATTTTTGCTTTGGTCTTTAGTCTGCCAGTATTGAGAGTACAGTAGCTGAAATCATTAAAAATTGGCAAAAGCTGAAAAAACTCAAATATTATTTTTGCTTTTGGTCTTTAGTCTGTCAGCATTCAGAATAGCTCAAATCATTAACAATTAGCAAAAGCTGAGAAACACTGAAATATTGCTTTTGCTTTGGTATTTAGTCTGCCAGCATTCAGGATAGCTGAAATCATTAACAATTAGCAAAAGGTGAAAACACTGAAATACTATTTTTGCTTCGGTCTTTAGTCTACCAGAATTCAGAGTATCTGAAATCATTTAGAATTATCGAAAGCTGACAGCAATAATATAACAACTTTGCTTTTCTCTTTAGTCTGCTAGTTTTGTTGCTTGCAGTAGCGTATTTTCTTTGTTTTTGCGCGTTATATACTTCCTTAAATTTCTAAAAGGACATGTTCATATCATTATATTTTGTCAACATCTATAGAAAGGAGGAATAATAAGAGTTACCCCTTCTATATGGAAGGAAGTCCCAAGTACTTCCTTACTTATTTAGGTCCCGGCCATCCTCGTTGGACGTTTGGGGACGACTCTTCCTGATAGCTCATGCACAAGGGCTCTGTACATTTACGTGATAACTGGGCTAACTTGACGGTGTCAAAATCGAAGTTCTCTTTACATCGTTTAGGTGGTATTGGTCGTGGACAAAGGCCATACAAAGATCCGTCAATTGCGATTTTCGGGAGGCGGCTCGGCTCCAGTCTCTTGACGTGGCCGAACCAGCGCAGTTACTGTTTCTTGATGTTATTGAGAATAGTTTCAGTAGACTGGAGCCGTTGGTGAGTTTTCACATTTGTAATGCGGTCATTATATTTGATTCTAGTAGTATGACGAAGGCATCTCATCTCGAAAGCAAGAAGTTTTCTTTCGTCTTCGGTTGTCAGTGTCCATGTTTCGCATCGATACAACACAATGGGAATTACTAAACTGGTGAGTTTGCGCATTTTGAGTTTGTTGAATAGATGGTTACTTTTCCAGAAGTTTGCTAGTCTTCGGAAGCTAGCAAGTGCAATCTGAAGTTTCACGTCAGACTTATGGCAATCATTGGAGGAGAGTAGGCTACTAAGGTGCAAGAAGTGTTTAACTGTTTCAACCCGTCTCCCGCCTAAGATGATAAAGGGCAGGTTGTCTTGTTCATGTCTCGTAGTTACCATGACTTTGGTCTTGCTGAAACTGATCTCCATCCCAAACAGCTTAGTGGTATCGTAGAATTTATCAGCTTGTGCTGATAAACTGTAGAGTTTATCAAACCCGGTACCCCCCCCCCCCCCTGGATACGGCCGTGGCCCAGAGCCAAGAAAATCCAATTTTTGTCAGAGAAGATTAAAAGTAACATCAAACACAATTAACCTATATGTATTATCTTTATTATTTTTTTAGACTGGAGTTTGCAGAATTCTTATTTTGATTTATTGAAAACTAATTGTTAATCTATTCTAAATAGAAAAAAAAACCAAATCTACACTTACAAAGTCCTTTGATCAGAAATTATTCAAATCCATGGTTTCAATCCTTTAAGGAAGAAGGAGGTTAAAGTATATTCAGGGGGTTTGAATGCCGTTAGAAGTATTTCTGTAGAACAAATATTTGGATTTCTAGGCATTTTAATGTCTCTCCTTCAAAAATATTGTCTTAAGGTTTCACGGAGGATTCTCAAATACAGCCCTTCTCCCTCTACAGGGAATGTCTGTCGTTTTACATTTATTTTACTCCGTCCTGTGGTGCCGCAGTGAGATTGATCTCTGCTTAGTAATACGGGAACCTGAGTTAAACTACAGTTGCAGCAACCCGCCACAGGGCCCAGAATATGATTCCTGTGACGAGATTATGCGAAAGCATCCCCCTAATAGCCTAAACAAGAGTTCCCTTTACTCCTGAATATAGCTCTTGGTTATTTTTGTGACAGATATAGATAAGTAAGTTTACTCAATAATTTAATTCAGCAATAAATTTAAACAATAGAAGACAAATTCGTCATCATATTACTCTACAGGGCCTATAGCCAAAAATGTAGTGAGACTTTAATTATAGTAGTGAGAATTATCGCTTTAATTATAGTTCTGGGTTTTGATTTCAATCTCTGCCTCCTAAACTTCTTTTTGTTATTATTATTATTATACTGCCTTCAAAAAAAAAAGAAAAGATAAGTAAGGAGCAATATCTGCGCCATTTTGCCTTCCTGAAAGTATATAATCTGTGATAACTTGTTTACTCAAATGTTACTCTAAACGACGCTATCTTTACCAAACAAATAAAATTTAGATAAGGAAATAGAATTTCTCGTTTAACTTTAAACTTTGATTGTAATTAGTGCCTCACTTAGCCCAGTGTCCATAATATTTATATCACCTTTTAAATGACCTTGAAAAATATCTATTAGAGATGTTTACATTCACAGAAAAAACTGCTTCGTCATGGGCGTAGGGAGGGCGAGGCAGGGGAGGGGGTGCATCTGCCCCCCCCCTAGACCTTCACTTTACTTTGATTGTAATTAGTGCCTCACTTAGCCCAGTGTCCATAATATTTATATCACCTTTTAAATGACCTTGAAAAATATCTATTAGAGATGTTTACATTCACAGAAGAAACTGCTTCATCATGGGCGTAGGGAGGGGGAGGCAGGGGAGGGGGTGCATCTGCCCCCCCCCTAGACCTTCACTTTACTTTGATTGTAATTAGTGCCTCACTTAGCCCAGTGTCCATAATATTTATATCACCTTTTAAACGACCTTGAAAAATATCTATTAGAGATGTTTACATTCACAGAAGAAACTGCTTCATCATGGGCGTAGGGAGGGGGAGGCAGGGGAGGGGGTGCATCTGCCCCCCCCCCCTAGACCTTCACTTTACTTGCAGAAGCAGAATCAATATTTCGATCCATGTGATATTTTTGACCTCACAAATGCCTTCATTCAGGCTAATAACTCCATAGGCCACATTGCCTTTACATTTATATATAAAGGCAATTACAGAAATACATAAATAATGGGTAGGGGGCAGCTGCCCCCTCCCCTAGGCAAGAAGCTACGTACGCCCATGCTGACATAACTTCATCTCCCCCTCCATCACATTATCGACTGCCCCCCCCCCTAGACAATATGCTGCCTACGCCCATATGCTTCGTTCAATAATTAATTCCAGCATAGAAAAAGGCATCCTACTTCATCTGAGATTAAGATGAAACTAAGGTTAATTGAAATTCCTAAAGTTAAATAACATCATATCTCTAAAAATCCAAACTGGGGTTCGGGGGGGGAGGGCAAATTAAGGTCTGGGCGGGGCAGTTTCTCCCCTGCCCCATAGCAAATTACGCCCCTGTTTTTCGGGGAGTATGGTCTCTAGATTATATGCCAACGCAATAGGAGTCCTGTCGTCCAAAACCAAGACAAATTATCTACAATGTGCTCACATTGCAAGGTATGTATTTGAGAGACACCAGGTAATTTTTATTATACACTTTTTGCTCTGACAAATTTTTATTTCGCCAATATAACAGGTAAAAACGCCCCATCTGTTTTGAGTATTAAAACCCGTAACTGTTTAAACCCAGGTCGTCAAATGAGTTAAATGTAAGAAAAACTTTTAGATGAAAATAAAAAGCATTCAAAACCTGGAAATATTTTGGAAATACCTGGGCTTGATTCATAGATATATGCTTATATCTGATAGTTAAAACATAAGTTAAAATCAACAATATCGCACGAAATGTGGCAATCTAGGTCTAAATACGCTGCAAACTGTCTTAAAACACAAACAAGAATAAAAAAAAAACTCAGAAGCAAACAAAAGAAATACAATGTAATTTCTTTGGAAAATGAGACTTTAAGGAGCAAATATGAACGAAGCGTTCCTTTTTTGGAGTGGGGGGAGTTCGTCACCCCCTCCACTAACTTTACTCACTAAAATGGCCTTCAATTCTCATATGAAGTAATCGTGATGTCATTCAAAGTCGAGTTTTCTGTTTTTTTGTTTTTTTTAGTAAGACGTGTTGTGTATTTTTATGGTCTATAATATTATTATGCTTCCAAGAATATTCTATACAACTTTCTCATTTCTAGCTTGAATAGTTTTAAGTATGTTTTACAAAAGGGCGAACAAATTGGAACTTGATTTCATATTCGAGTATAGATAGTAACACACAGAAGAAGGAATAAGTTACTAAATTACAACCATTACAGTACAACATGTCCAAAAATACACATGGTTTCCCGAGAAGAACAAGTCATTGAAATGCCAGAAGATAGATGACTTTATAAGTTTGATTAAGGGCGTGTCCGGGGTTTTTGACCTGGGAGGGGGGGGAGGAGGTTACAGACAAAGCTTTTAAAACCGTATCAGAGATTTGTTTTATGTGCATTTTTGTTACGTTTTTACCAATCAGACAAAAATTGCAGGGGGGGGGGCAACCCTGACCCCCCAATGGATACGTTGAGTTTGAGTAAAGAATTAGTATCGTAGTCACTAAAACCAGTTTCCTTTGAGACAATTTCAGTCTCTTTGTTCAGCCATCTAAAGACGAGTAAGGAGTTTATGCAGATCCAAAAAGGAGGATATTCATATTTATGCTCCGACCATAAACAGAAATCCTAATCATACATCGCTTCTATTAATTAGCTTAAGCAAAAGAACACAAGTAATAGAGAATAATCTAATCTTTAGCCTTAACATGGATTAACATGTAGGAATTAAATCTATAAAACTATACTTGAATAGGAGTTACAAATTCCTTTCGACAGCCGGATTTCATTTCTCCCGTTTAGAAATTTTTAATTTGATTTTTTTTCGGCGACCTTGAACTAAATGATTTTGACTCAGTGTGAAGCGACTAGCCGAGAGACCTCTTTCTTTTCAGAATACTAAGTGGAAAACCATGTTTCAATTAAATTGAATCTTATATGAGTATCTTTTTTCAGTGAATCATAATCTTTGCAGCTTAGGAGTTTCGGCGTAAATCAGAATGACTGGAATACAAAATTTCAAAGATTTGGGCAGACCCGCCTTCCATACCCGTTTCCAAAATTTTAAAAGAATGAAGACGTGGAAATTATTTGAATCACGTATTTCCCCCAATGTAATATATCTGTTTGTCGATATTACAACCATAACGAGAAAAAAACCATCGAAAACTACAATTTCTATCCTCCAATATTGTATTTAACCAAAAAGGAACGTATGCCCTAGTTAGTAACAACTATGAACAATTTTTTGTGAAAATGCCTCCTTCAAATTCATTAAAATAAAAGTCCGGCAACAGCAACTAAGCTTACACAAATATTTGGTAGCATGAAATAACTAAACTGTCTATTTCGACAACAATATGAAGATAACTAAACTGTCTATTTCGACAACAATATGAAGATAACTAAACTGTCTATTTCGACAACAATATGAAGATGTTATATTTCTTTGATTAATAATATGAAACAATATCCGAAAGGTCTCCCCAATCTCCCATTATTATCTTTATATTAGCCCTTGTCTTATTTAAGAAGGAATCTCATATTTCCAATCTTCTATCCACTTTCTTATCGGAAAACGTGAGAGCTTATCAGAAAACATTCAGATATCACGCACCTTAGTCGGGGCTAGGAAAACATGGAAAAATTATAAATAGACATACGACATTTCCCAGATAGGAAAATAAAGCTATGACATGATCGAAACTAGGCTTCCTTAAACGCAACTATTATTTCCATCTTCGGATAATTAAAGCTGAGGCGTGAAAATTAACAATTAAGGATTACTACTACTGCAACTACAAACAACTCATGGCAGCACCAAGCCGACTGACGGCCAGCACAGCTACGCAAGCTCCTCCTCCATCCAAACCTATTCAAAGCCTCCCTCTTTACATCCTCTAAAGAAGTTTCCATTTCCCTTAAATCTTTCCTCACGACATCCTCCTACCCCATTCGGGAATGACCTGATTTTTGTTTGACCCTCGGCTGTTGACCGACAATGACCATCTTTGGCAATCTGTCATCCTTCATGTGTTGAACGTGTCCTAGCCATCTCTTCTTTTCTGCCGTTATAGCTCTAGAAAGCGGGATTGAACTACATTTTTATACAGCTTACTATTTGAGGTACGGTTATTCAGTCAGGTACCCAAAATAATCCGTAGGCAATTTCTCTCGAAAACATTATTACTACTACTACTATAACAACTCGTCGCAGCACTAAACCGCCATCCGGCCAACACAGCTGTGCATCCTACTCCACCCCAATTATGTTCCGAGCGTCACTCTTTCCATGAAGCTCGGATTTCCCTTAAATCCCTTGTTATAACCCCTTCCCACAGCATTCGGGAACGACATATCGGCGCCTGCAAATTCTGTTTCAAATAACAGTCGAAAATGCATTTTTCTCACCGGCGAAAATCTGATGAAAATGTTCTTGCTTTTCCGCTATTTTAATCTTTTCTTCATTTTTTTGTTTGCAAGATCTAGACAATCACCTACTTATAAGTAAAAATTCTTGTTATGCACTGTTAAAATTTTAAGAAAACTACATAAAAGACTTTTTTCCCGACTTTTTTTTGGGAAGACTTCAGTGAAGTTTGCTGTCAATAAAAAACATCATCAAAATTTACACAGACAACATCGCTTGGTTGTTTTCGCTTGACAGAAAACAGCAGACCAAGTAAAGCGAAAAGAAAAGGCGCGATTCCCTACACAAATTGTGACTGGTTCGTGTGCTTGAAAGTGAAATTCTCTTACCAGTGCATCTGGAGAAAAACTTTTCTAATTCCAAACCTAATTTTTTCCGACAAATAAATGAATTTGTCAGGTCCAATCCCAAAAAAAAGCGATTCAAAAATCCATCCTCATGGCGATTTTTTTCCGCCGGTCGAAGAGAAATCCGATACTACGACAAGTTCGATTCCTTTCAGAACCTAAGTTCACCATGTTCTGTCAGAATTAAGTTTAACAAGTATTACCCATCAGCTCCATCATCGTAAGGATAAATGATAACATGATCGCCAACTTTAATGTCTGAGGGCGTCGAGTCAAATTCTTCTCCTATACAATCGACAATTCCAGCAACTTCATATCCCGGGTACAATGAAGACTCACGGATTGCTTTGTGAACGGGACTCCCTGTAATTAGAAAATAACTGACTTATAAAGCAGATTAAAATGAAATGGAACAGCGAATGAAATAAAATATACATCGCCTACTAAATAGTCTGTCTATAATGATAAATAACTGCCCTTGTATTAGGGTTCTCATGCTTAGTTAGTTTTATAACTAACATCTTCTACTTAGCCACCATTGGATTTCCATGGGGATTTAATCTACTTACGTCAACTAATCAAATTGATTGGTAGCTTAATAACATTACGTAAGTTTCTAAACAATATCTGTGTTCTATATGTAGTTAATTCATCGACGACCTTCGCCAGAAATCGTAATTCATCGACAACATCCGCCAGAAATCGTAATATTTAATTCAAACGTTTCTGTTGTGTTCTTGATTACCTTTTAAAATAAAGAAGCTTTCGAGATTCAATACATTTAAAATGACTTTAAATACCTTTTAAATAACTTTTGAAATGGCTATGATAATACTACTTCTTCTGAGAACCTAGGACGGTTTATTTGTTCAGAACAAGTGTCATAGAATCAAGTGAAAGACAAGATAAAATTTAGTCGATTTATTTTCTAGGATGTTGGTCAACATACAAGAGGAAGTTATCCCAAGGTTTAATTTCTCTTAATTTTACCGCCATGAGCATTAGTTTTTGGAATATTAGAAAGGCAGTGCCCACTCTTACCCACCGAATAAACTCAAAACTACTCAAACATAGAATCATGTCCAAGCCCTTCCTTTTAGTACCCTGACATTAACTTATTTCATCCTTGCCTATGGTGAGTTTTTCCCGATAACAAAACAAAAGTTTATCAAAGAGTATAAGTAAACAGTCTTGCAAGTTTGGTCGAATAGATCCCTCCTTAATGGCCAAAATCTTAGTTCCTAAATTAGCCAGAGAGCCATAAGAAACAAAACTTTGTGAGGACCAGAGAAAAGTATGAATCTCAGCTCTTGATTTCAAGACAAATTACCCCCCCCCCCCCCAAAAAAAAGGCGGGCCGATTCGATCCCTGAGCAGTGAGAGAAAACAGGAAAAACCCACCAAAATTATTTGTAAAATTCAGTCACCCTTTCAATGAAGCCTACTGACTGTCTAATGAGAAATACTCGCTGGGCTTAAAGATCCATGTACCCATTGCGTAGCATAACACGAATGTTGCCACAGCTGACGATTGGTGAATGGTGATTTCAGAGCTTGGTGATTTCAGGACAATAGCGACATCTGCAGTGAAAATTATTTTTGTTCGAGCATACCCCGTGGCTTGCTTTTGAATTTTGAAAATACTTGGGATAAGCATAATTTTAACTTTCGAAAATCGAAGAGCTACCACTTTTGCTAAAGTCCACATTTTTAAATATTTTCTCATAGTTTTTGCATGTTTCACCCGTGTTTGCGGTGTTTCAAGGGCTTTGACGAATTTCACGCTCCGTCGATCTCAAAATGTAAAGCCGCCCAACAATATTGATATATACAAGTATGTGCTTACCATAAACCACGATTATATTCAGAATCTACTCGCCAAGATCCATCCAATTGTCTGTTACTCTTTTAGATCCAAATACAAAATATTTGTATACAAAAGATGAGTAACAGGGAGGAGGGGTACATGACTGACCCTCTGATGTCTGCAAAACGGAAAAAAAGTGTTTTTATTGGTGTACCTTTTCCCCTTGGGAATGCAGTCTGAATGTTTAATCCACTCACGGGCGCTGGTCAGTTTTGAAGAAAGTTACTTGTAACTGGCTTTATACCAACAGTTCAGCTTTAAATATACCCTCCCTTACGTCATCAGTTTGCCAATACTTCCAAAAACATCTCTGGAGAGACATCTACCTGATATCCTGTGTTTTATTGCTGCCATTTTGGTAAAAAAAAAAAAAAAATGATTTGAGTTTCTGCTAAGATTTGAAACCCAACTCAATCTTTCCTTTACCATATACCAGAAGTTTCTCTCTACAGAGAGAAACTGTGGTATAGTTTTATTACATAGAATATTGATGCAATGAACCTAAAATCCCGTCAAATACTACAAATGTATACTGACGGAGAAAAAAGAGAACAGCAACAAAAGGGGAATAATAAGATAAGGCAATCCTATGAGCAACAGTAATAAGGAAAACATGATCGAAAGAAGAAGAAGAAACGAACAGAAAACCTGTACAACCAGACTTGCTTAATTGTGCCAACTGTGGCACTACTGCTTACCTATCCGCAGTTCTATCTCGTGTTCAATAGCCAGTAGTTTATATTGTTTACAGATGAGTTAGCAAACGCTCAACAAGACTATCGGGTATAAGACTTTCAGGGCTAAACCACATATTTGGAGAACCAATGTCAATAATTTCTTAGTTGTCACTTCCGAAACTCATTGATGGAATGGTGGAATTCAGACAATTTCACCATTATCACGAATCAGGGATTCAGTTGGAACTTCTGAGAAAATTTGTCTTTCTTTAGGAGGGGGGGGGGGATTTAAAATTCTATTTTAAGATAGATTGTTCGTCAAGAGGCTGAAATTGCAGAAATAGATTTACGTCTTAATTAGCATGATTTGTTTAAGCCTTCTGGGAGCTTTGAGATACTCAATTTATTATCTCTTATATACGTATTAATCGAAAAGAACCGTTATTTTCATTAAAATTTTCCTGTAAACATGAAAGATCCAAATTATTTCCAAAGAATAAACTTCAGCATTTGTCTTGCACGATAACAGAAAAGACAATGGCTGTAAAATAAAATCTAAAAAACTAGGCAAAAATATTGCAAGGCTATTTAAATGCCTAAAAGGAACAAACCTACTAAGCTGCCTTAAAATCTGAGACCATAGGTGTCATTTTTTTTTCTTTTTTTATGAAATTACCCATGCAGTAGAGGACAAATTTAGAAATAAATAGATCAAATCCTTTATATTGTTGTATTATTGCTAGACTCCAAATGTTAGTGAAATTACATAGGAAAAAACTTTATTCAAATTTCCCGTTTGGAGGATGCATGCGTTGGGTAACTTGAACAACCAGTATGAAGATGGCGGATACAGGAACGGTACAGGAGATACAGGCGGAGACAGGGAAAGACAAGACTCCGGACTAGGACTAGAACATTGGAAACCAGGGTAATGACAGGGCTGAAGTATGTCTGAAACATGCGCGCTTTGAAATGTTGCGAGAGACAGGGAATTGTTTTCAGATGAATTTTCAAAGGATGTTTTAGATGTTCGTTTGACTGACACTATATCAAACAATAAGCTGTACAAAAGATGACTGTGGTAAAAGAAAGGTTAAGATGGATAGAAGGGTTATATGTTACCAAAAATTATGTTTGGTGGCCCTCCATCTGGGGCCAAACCAAAAGTAGGCCTTCCCCGAATGGGATGGAAAGAGGTAATAAAGAAGAATTTAGAGGAAATCGAAAGGGGGTAAAGAGTGAAACTTTGAACGGATTGGGCAGAGGAAGAGCGGGTGCAGCCAAGTTGGCCTCAGACGACATGGTGCTCCAATGAATTGCTAGCAATAGTAGTAGAAGTAATAATGAGAACCCAAGAAACGATTACGCAAACAATGTAACCATACTTCCCTTTCATTAAACCGTTTTTACCGATAAAGTTTCGCCACAGTGTGTGATGAATGGCGTCAGGTGTTTGACTACCCGCTCTTACAAAGTAAAGATACATTCAGATCACTTAAAATAGCGTCATTTGGTGTTTATAGTATTCAAGATCTTTGAAACACATAAATGCACACATGTTCGATTATTAGAGGGAGGAGGAGGGTCATAAGATTTTCCTGACAAGTATGTGTCCAATAAAAGAGTCAGACATACTCCCGCCATTTACCCGTACAGCCCCAGCCATTTAAACATTTGCCTCTCAGTTACTTGAACTATCTGTCTTAGCTTTTCTCTGTCTACAATTAGCCATGTCTTGATACAACCATATGCAACCTACTGCAAAATACTTGATAACTTCAATTTTGAATTCAAGTTATCAAGTATTTTGCAGTAGGTTGCATACGGTTGCATCAAAACATGGCTAATTGTAGACAGAGAAAAGCCAAGACAGATAGTTCAAGTAATTGAGAGAAGGTCGAGAACGCCAAGCGAACACAGTTTTTGGCCGATGTTTTTCAGATATCCTTCACACCAATCTTGGGGGTACAGCCCTCATCCCACATGCACAGATCTATCTATACATTATGAGGGGCCGTCAAAAGAGGGGACAGCTACCTAGTATCCATGTATCAAAGGGCTGTAGTGTGATTTCTTAGAAGAAATTTTGTATTCCAATCATTTGTCAGAGCGTTTGAGAAGACTTACTCAATAGTATAAAGTAGAAAATAGAATTACATGAGAAGATCAAAGGAATATTGAATGCCGTTCTTCGTTTTTAATGCCCAGAGCCAAACCTGCTATATATATATATATATATATATATATATATATATATATATATATATATATATATATATATAATATATATATATATATATATATATATATATATATATATATATATATATATATATATATATATATATATAGATATATATATATATATATATATATATATATATATATATATATATATATATATATATATATATATATATATATATATATATATATATATATATATATATATTATATATATATATATATATATATATATATATATATATATATATATATATATATATATATATATATATATATATAATATATATATATATATATATATATATATATATATATATATATATATATATATATATATATATATATATATATATATATATATATTATATATATATATATATATATATATATATATATATATATATATATATATATATATATATATATATATATATATATATATATATATATATATATATATATATATATATATATATATATATATATATATATATATATATTATATATATATATATATATATATATATATATATATATATATATAATATATATATATATATATATATATATATATATATATATATATATATATATATATATATATATATATATATATATATATATATATATATATATATATATATATATATATATATATATATATATATATATATATATATATATATATATATATATATATATATATATATGTGTGTGTGTGTGTGTGTGTGTGTGTGTGTGTGTGTGTGTGTGTGTGTGTGTGTGTGTGTGTGTGTGTGTGTGTGTGTGTG